>JAECMU010206135.1:0-10475 GCA_016106625.1 Dracogyra subfuscus
ATGCCTTACAATTGTCATTCAATAGCCGCTGATTGGTAGTCAATGTGTTACAATTGTCATTCAATAGCCGCTGATTGGTAGTCAATGTGTTACAATTGTCATTCACTTTTTTCGAGTTTTTGCTGTGGCTCTGTGACCAGTTCATTTTACACAAATACCACAACTTGATGCAACATTTTAACATACATGTATATTTCACAACATAAGTCAGTGTATTATGTTCAAGTGTAACCGGCGCCATCACACTTTTTGGCAAGGGTCAACCGAGTCTATGTTAATCGGTATTTGTCGAGGCTCTGCCGAGGTTGATGTTTTACATACTAAAAAGCACGAGTAGCGAATTTTATTTATCCTATAACACTTCTAAAATAACAATTAAATAATGTTTTTGAAAATCACAGTACTAAAGTCGCCGCCATCGATAATATGACGTAACTAATCACGATTAGCACACATTAGTTTGACGTCACGCATTTTAAATAAATCTTGTTGGCTTGTTAGCAAATGAATTATCCACAGCAACACATTACCTAGAGACTTTGCACTTTTGCATACCATTATTAACCGGGATAATAAATAGAGGATATTATATGAGTGTCCATGACAAAGGATGTTTACGACACGAATGCCTAAATTATCACATTTCCCGAGCGAGAGCGAGGGAAATACGATAATTTAGGCACGAGTGTCGTAAACATCGTCTTTCATGGACACGGATGTAATATTTTGTTTATTACCGTAGAACTGTACTGCTAAATGAACATTCCAGTAATTGTCATGTACCCAGTTTCGTACCCAGGAGATGTAAAGTGACGTCATTGGAATATTGACGTCATTCAAATTAAAAATTAGCTGGAATGTCATGTCAGCCAATCAGAAATAAATGTACTCTTACAACAAACAGCCAATCGCTAAACGACAATGCCAGGAGGGCATACGATTTAGTTATGATATACGAGGGAAATCGTACGATAAATATGACCCTCGTTATGTTTTATCTTGTAGGTAATAAAGTAAATTATCATATGGGTTTATGACATGGTTATCATGGGTAAGTTACAGGATAAATATATACACTTTTACATCTTAATATGTACTTACACTTCAGACATATCTGTTCCATTATGTTTCATTTACTATATCTTTATATATCTTGCTATATAACCTCTTTATTGTTATCCCTATTTCGCCATTAGGCAGGATCCCATTGTGTTTGTTGGTATTATTATTATTATTTTTAGCGGGCAGCATGGCCCAGTGGTACAGTGCCCGCCTGATGCGCGGTCGGTCTAGGATCGATCCCTGTCAGCTAACCACTGGGGTTTTTCTCGACATAACCATATGTCCAACGCCGATATAACCGTAATTATAATGCGTTGAATGCGTCGTTAAAAAAAAAATATATATATATTAGTAGCAGTAGCATTAATATGCAGTGTTGGGTACCCTTTGAGGTGGGGTTTTTATGTTTGTTTATTTTTTTTTATTTTTTTTTAAGAAACCTTATAGGCCCATATTGTTGAAATTTGGTATTGATTGATTTGTTATTGACAATTATAGGTTATGTGTTTTGACCTCTGTAGAGAATATCGAATTGTGTGTCAGGTAAATGGTAATAACATTTTAGATTTTATTTCTGCTACCTATCTACAAAAAAGTGTCTACTTCTGGTAGTAATAAACATTCTAACGTTCGGTCGGGTCAAAATTCGACTTTAGGGGCGTTTCGATCTATACAGGCGAGGTCTGTATTCGTAGCATCCACCACTGTGTATGGCGACTTGGGTTTTGTGAGAAAAGGTGCCGGTTAACGTGACAAACTATTTATCACTTTAAAATAATATAACCTGATGTTAGACATTCGCATTTGGCACTACCAAGCCTCGGTGGATCCATTCAACTGATTGTTTTGATGTCCTTCCCACCAGTGCGCCACGACTGGGCGAAGTGGGTCAATGGTTTCAGAGAGGGGGTACCCAGGTACATGACGAGGTGTCGATCCTATAAGCCATCACACCTGAGTCGAATGAATGAATGAATGAATGAATGTTTAACGACACCCCAACACGACAAATATATGTCAAACGTGTAAAACTATTGTATACACCTGAGGCGAATGAATATTTTGGTATATACAATAGCATTGCGTTAATCTAACCCACGAACGAGAAATAGTCCCCTAAAGTTTATAGTTAGCCAATTGTTTTTAATTTTAAAATGCAGAGACGCCAGCGACTGTTCGTGCTATATGTTCGTAACAGTTGTGCAGTCATCATTCGCCTATTAAAACGTGTATATTGCATTGTGTGTCTGTATTGCAATATAATAGGTGTTGTATAATAATTTATGCAATAAACTTTCCTCTAAATACGGATTCGTATATGTATGTTGTCGTTTTGAACAATAAACATCGAATTTGTTCTCATCTGCGTGTCGTTAATTTGATAATAGTTTTCTTCACAGTATGAAAGAATTTTCTTTTACAGTAAAGTTCAGACGAGTAAGTATCTTAACGCAGATCTTCACAAACCTCTAAACCCATTAACGTGTTTACCCACCAAAAATGAACAGTATATAATAGAACTTATACATATTTATAAAATAAGCATATACGATTAAAACAGATAATTCATTATGAAAGGGAGTCATTGTCATGCGTATTAATATTATAAGTATTAACATAATAAATAAGTAAACCAATTCTATATATTCGTTACATATAGTGAAGGGACAAATAATTCTGAAACATAATTATGCAACTCCATTGTTCTTCAAATTGGATTATTCTGTTATTTGGTTATTTCTATGTTGAAGGGACCAGACTAACAAGTTCGAGATATCGGTAGCTCGAGATAAACATAACAGCTATTGATGAAAATTATCCAAAACATAAATTTATGTTTGCAAACTTAACAACACTTGTATTTTAAAATAACCTTTTTCGTGTGTGAGTTTCTTCATGCTGACGTAGTTATCAAGTATAGAAATTTGACTAAGTGAATGGAAGCTGCATGTTAAATCAGTTGGTACAAATATCTGTTTGATTATATGACACTTCATTGCAGTTTTAATCATGATGCAATAGCTTTGATAATGCCCGCTATGGCTATCTACCCAAGTGATTAGTCGTCAAAAAAAGTGCATTACGTCGTCACTAAACATGACGAAATTCACATTTATCTGAATATTTTATATAATAATAATAATATTTCTGGTTAAAATGCCTTTTTGTTAATCTTGCACTGAAAATAACTAACCCCTGTTTCCGTAGTTAGCTTGACAAGGAGAAGAACTCCTAGAACTCATGTTTAGATGTATATTCGTTTACAAAATCATTGTAAAAAAATTGTTTTGTTTTTTCACCACCAAATATACAGCATACATAAAGCAAATAATAAACATACATATAAGAGAAGCATACATAAATAAAATATAAAAAACCCCTAACAAACGTGTTATAATAATGGTCTCACATTTGTATATACTTGTATATATCAATATGTTTCCTGTGGAAAAGAAAAAAAGGTATATACCGATGATCAACTTGTAATTAGTTATAAACTAAAAATATATACAATAATATATATATTATACAATTAATTTTGTCCAAATATTCCATTTTTCCTCAAATTTAGTTGTCCTGTTATTTATTGTTGCAATATATTTATCTATATAATACTACATGTTCAGATTGTTCTGGAATCCAGTTAACGTTATTTTATTTTTTTTACTTTTGCATTTTGACATATATGTATTGTTTCGCAATTAGAAGTATTATATCGACAATATTATCTTTTTTAGAATAATTGGGATTGCCTAAAATAATTGTTTGTGCATTTATTTGGAGTCTAATTTTAGTTTTCAAGAATATCCAGTTTATAACAGTATTCCAGAATGCTTGAACATGTTTACATAACCAAAAAAGGTGCATTAAATCTTCACTAAACGTATGACAAAATTCACATTTATCTGATTTTTTAATACCATATATAACGAAATGCTTATTTATTGATAAAATAAATAAAACATATCTTGTATTGAAAGTAACGGAGCCCTGTGTCGGTGGTTAGCTTGATAGGGATAAGATATACATTTTCCCACCATTTGTCACAGAGGTCAATGAACATGTTTACATAACCGAAAAAGGTGCATTAAATCTTCACTAAACGTATGACAAAATTCACATTTATCTGAGTTTTTAATATCATATACAGTCAAACCTGTCTTAACGGCCACCTGTAATCAGCGGTCACCTGCCTTAAGCAGCCACTTTTTTCCTCCCAAACGATTTATAGCGTAAATGAACCTGTAATAAGCGGTCACCTGACTAACGCGGCCAGCGGCCACCTAAATCGTATCACAAATTGCTAAAATACCTGTATTAAGCGGCCACTTACTATGACAATACACCACATGAAATAGGAATTAAATAATTAAATAGAAAAAGAAAACAAACTTGTTAATAACGGTTAATTTAATACATTCCATTTGCATTATTTCTGAAGGAGACGACATGTCAAAAATGTATTTATAGTCAACCGTGAAGCACACATCCGATTAGCAGTACAGACGGTAAAACAAGAAACAACACGAACTATTTTAAAGACTCTATAAATGGCAACCTGTACTCAGCGGCCACCTGTCTTAAGCGGCCACTTTTATCTACTCCCTTGTGTGACCACTTAAGACAGTTTTGACTGTATAACCAAATGCATGACGGCGAATAGCTTACAAAAACGATTGCATGAACACTCCACGCAACAAAACACCAATGCGGATTAGAGCTGTAAAAGATGGTCTCTGAAAAGCCACTTTAATTTACGAAGTAGTCTTTTAGATAACTTTAAACAAGTGGTGGCAATTCTGAGTCATCTCAGTTTGGAGGCCACCATTCAACAATCACTAGACTCCACAAGAGATACCAGCAGAAAAGAACTACCAGGAACCGTCCATTCTCAAGCCAACGAAGTGTTACTACACCTCGACAAGATCGTCATATTGTTGGCCTCCATATTCGGAATGATGATGAGAGGTTGCGGGTGTGACGTAGGCGCGAAGAACGTTATGACAATGACTGCCTTGTTCAGACGAATCGATGGAGTGGAGGGAGTGTCATGGTGTGGGGTGGGGTGTGTGATCAGTTATTATCACCGAACAGCACTTCATGTCTGCTGTGGCAGAATGAATGGCATTTCCTACAGGGATAACTTCGTGCAAAATCACGTCATTCCCTTCTTTCATCAGCATAGGGATATGCACACATTGCAGCAAGACAACGCTCGGGCGCTCACAGCACGTTTTACAACAAAGTATCTTGCGACCAATAAAGTCCCTTTTCTCTGATGACCAGCACTTTCCCCTGATTTATCGTCAATAGAGGATAGTTGGGATTAATTTGGTCAATGCATTTCACGTCGTCCACAAATTACTAACATTAGAGAACTAACACGCTACAGGAGTAAAATACTATTTCCAAGAACACTATTCGTGGACGTATCGGGTCGACGAGAAGATGTTGCATGGCTTGTGTTACTATATTGTTTCAAATAATAGATCTAAACTAATCTTATTCACTTTTTCTGAAACCAGTACCTAAATCTAATCCTATATAATATTCAGTAAGGTTTCGACTGTGCTACAGTAAAATTATTTATCTCAATTTCATCTAAACTAGACTTAAATCTAGTAACTACCTGTTGTACTGGTCATATACAATGCAAGTGTGAATATCAATGTGTGTGCTCATACATTTATATTACTAACCGATTTCTTATTCACAACTGTTTATACAACCAATAATAATTCAAACAAAGACTAAATGATCATCCCGGATGAGACCCCACTTGTTACATTCCCTTTCCAGCTTACACTATGGTCGTGGCATAACTTCATATCCAGAACGCAGCATTAACATATACCACGAACAATAAAACACACACTAATGATAATTCACACAGCCAAACAAGAAGTGATAAATATAGATATTATACTATTAAAAACAATTATTAACTTAAATAAACTTCCCATATTGGAGTATTTGTCAGTCAATAGGCAGATATCATATGTCTATATTCACCAAAGAATGTCCAAAAGAATAACACATTCTAGAATCCGGATACACTGATGCCAATTTCCATTGCATTTCATCCCTTTTGCTGTTGATAACCTGGCTTGCTTCCGACATGTCACCATTATGCTGAACCACATTCGTGTTCCATTTGTATACCACCATAGTGCATGACATTTAACCTCGGATCTCTTCATAATCAATGACGAGATTTGATATATAAGCCAATCAAATCATTTTCCATATATCACTGAGAACACATAGATGCTCCTCATCATAGCGGTGACAATCGCAAACACAGAGGTCACGAAGAGTTACTCCCCTTGTCCAAACACGCCATCAGGGCTAAAATTTCGCGCGAATACCCGAATCCGATTCGCGCTAGGATTCGCGCAAATATAAAACATCTGAATCCATTTGGATTCAAGCGAAATATTAATTTGTTTTATATTAAATTGAATAATCAGCGATTAAAACGTTACCGAAATAAAAACAAAAATATTCCGGTTATCAAGCATCAGTTTAAACTGGTTTCAAAAGCGTAGCATACATTCGAATCCGTGAATGTTCGAAACATTGTGGTTTATCGAGACTAGTTTGGCCTGAAGCCAGCGGTTTTTTACCCATTTCTATGAATCAAATTGCCAACAAAGAGAACAAAAAAGAACATGTTTGTTCAGTTCTTACGTAATAACAGTATATAGTAATTTAATGTGCCAAATTTAGTATTATATCAGACATTACTATGTTAGTTCGTTGATATTATGTTCCTAACCTAAAATGTCCTGCTCTTTTTTATCCATAATGTGTTTTATCGGTTGCGGAAATGTGCTTCGAAAATTTCCATACAAACATCGAATCAATGGCAATGCACAACAAATGTATTGCATGCGCTGTTTATAAATCGTCGAAATGTAACCTGGTAAGACATACAATAAAATAAAATAAAATAAAATAAAATAAAAAATGTTTGTAAAGATGTAATGGAAACACTAACAACTAAAATAACAGTTAGTACAAGAACAGTTTTAAATTCCTAGTCTAAAGAAACAAATGAAACGTACCAGTTCGTTTTTGACAGCACCGATCAAAAGTTTGTCAAAAGCACTTTCAAGACGTGAAAGCTTATGGACAGTATGGAACTAACTATATACTTCAACCTAATCGTGCACGTCACATGACATCTGTGGATCATATTAAATGTTTAGAAATTGCAACCGGTGAACCGGCCTTTAAAAGGCAAAACAACTTTGTAATATGCGTTTGGTTCCGCCAGAGACCAAGCTCTAAAAACCCTGCAGTTAGCTATGAGATGTTGTCTGTATATCGGCTGGAAGAAACAAACATATAGCGAATTACGAGATTTATTGGAATTGAACTCTGAGAATGGATGTTCTGTAAGTTCAAGTTTTAACAACCCAAAGGCGTGTAAGGATTTTAATCACTACATAGCTAAATATATGGTAAGTGAAGTTGTTACAGCTATCCAAGATGGAACGTTTACAGTTGGTTAATAGATGGGTCTTCGGCAAGTAAAAATAAACTCACATACAAAGGTGAATTATTATTCATCAGAACAGCTACAAGATTTGTGCCAAGAACATTTCTATTCAACTTCATATCCATGCAAGATTACGGAAGAGTCACTTCTGATACTTTGTTGCATGCCCTCCTCTCAAATTTAGCTAAAATCACTGGTGAAGGTTTGGAAACCAAAGATAACCAGAACATTGTAGACATTCCTATAGATACAGTAATAGAAAAGGCCAAGAACACAAGTGCTTATCAGTGCATAGGGACATATTTAATACAGAAATGTACAAACATAAGTGACTTAAAGTCCAAATAATTTTGGCCAATGATTTACAGATCAAGTAGAAAAATATTTCAGAATTTTCTTAAACTAATTGAAATACTACTATGTCTTCTCGTCTCAACTGCCTTGGTTGAAAGAGAATTATGAATGACTGGAGGTGAAGTTTGGTACCTGAACTCATCACAGACTGTCTGCATTGTTCAACCAGAAAGAAACTGTTGAAATCTGCTTCATACAGGGGCCACGATATACTGTTGATGCCTTCGGGTGCAGATCCTGATGATTCTGTTGGAGGATTGTCAACAATGCGAATTAATCTTTTTGCAAAAAAAACTGGAGCTAAAAGATGATCACATTGTTGAGAGTTATTTCCCCTGTGCAAGTTGAGACAGTGACTGAGATTCTAAAGTGATGATGCGTTCAGACACTGGCTGCCATTCTAAATCGATACCACTTTAACAGGTATGCTTGAAATAAAACCAAGTCAGGTTATAATATTTTATTTTGTGTGTGTGTTGAGCACATTGAACATGAAAAACGTGTTTTAATATAGCTAAGAATACAAACATTGACATTTTAAATCAGTATCAATTTAACAAGTATCTTTTAATAAAAGTAAGTCCAATTACAAATACTTATTTTATTTATTGTATGTTGAGCACATTCAACAGGAAGTAATGCTTAAAATAAAAACAAATCTAATTACAAATAGTTCATTTTATTTCTTGTGTTGATCATATTAAATTAGAGGAAAACAAAGCTTTCTCTTTTTGTGTTGAAAAATTGAATATAGTGTTGCTGACAAATTGGTTATTTTTTCCATTCAGTAATAAGGGGTGGTTTTTTATATACATGTACCTTTTCCACTGTTCTAAACATAACATTAATAGAGATATTCTTAATAAACAATTGTTTAATCTGGGTCTGGCACTAAACCCTAATAACTTACTTAACCCGAGTAAGGAGGTCTTAAACAAGACAGTTGCTTACTTGGGTAAATTTATACAAGAAACAGGAATGGAGATATAACAGCGACTGCCGAATTTCATGGAGGGCATCTTCGTTTGTGCCGATACACCGGGCCCAGCCTCTGGCAGGGCTGTCCTGGAGGTTAGACGGTACCTACGGGGGGCCTGTGGCTCCCATTGTGTCTTTTTGTCCCATCCCTTAGGGCAACAAGGCTGTGGAATATCCATTAGTGATGGCTTCGTTAGTAAGTGGGTTGGGTATTCGGATGACGGTAACCCGACTCTAGCCGACTTTGACTCTGCTAAGCAACTGTTTAAAATTCTTAACATATATGAACGTGCATCAGGAGCTAAAGTCAAAGTCGTCTAGAGTCGCGTTACCGTCATCCGAATACCCAACCCACTTACTAACGAAGCCATCAGGAAGAGTGATCCCAATATTTTTTTAATCCTCCCGAACAGCTTCGGCCAATGTTTCCGCCACCATAATATATAAAACTGTGCTGATCGGGCAACCCTGTCTAATACCTTTGACAGATTGAAATAATTGGACACGCATCCATTAACCTTTACGGCGGACTGTATATCTGTATAACAAGTTTTAATCATCTTAATAAAGTTTGGACCAAAATTGAATTTTTTGAGTACTTTAAATAACAAATCCCATTCCACCCTGTCATAAGCTTTTGTTTTTATCAAGTGATAAAATTAAACCCGGTAGTTCATTACAATTAACATATTCTATTAAGTCTCTTATCAATGACGCTCCGTCATGTATTGATCTGCCTTTTACTGAACATTTCTCGTTTGGACGAATGATTTTTGGTAAAATATCTTTGATTCTACTAGCCAAAACTTTAGTAATACTTTTTTAATCACAATTTAATAAAGAAATGGGTCGCCAGTTTTTAGAAGCTGTTTTTCATTACCTTTCCAAATTAAAACAATAACACCACGGCGCATGGTGAAAGTTAACTTTTCTTGTTCAAAGGCATCATTTATAACTTCTACCAAATCGTTACCAATTAAATTAATAAAGGTCCGGTAGAATTCGGCAGACAGGCCATTACATCCTGGCGATTTATCATTGGCAAAAGAGCTAATAGCTGATGATACTTCGCCCTATTAACTTCTGACTGTAATTTAACCAAATGATCCACTGTAGAGTGGCTTTTCCGAAACCCACTTTGAAAGTTTGTGATTAACCCATATTTCTTCATTTTACACTGTGCAACTTATATGTGGATGGGGCGTTGCGTGTGAAGTTGCTCTTCAGCCACCCTGTGTTTGTCATGTATTGATGGGATGGACACTTTCATTTTCAAGACCTTTACAGTGTTATTAGATTTTGATGTGGATTACCATTTTCCTTCATTTCACACACTATTAACGAACGATTTTATGAAACTGACGAAATATGAACTCCAAAACAAAAGAAACAGATATAGTAAGGTATGTTTAGTTCGATAAGAGTGTCTGGTACTCTCAGTCAAACAGCAACACCTATCATAGAAGAAAAAATGTTTGAGGAAGATTTTCATATTTAAAATATAAATAAACGGTTGTTATTTTCGTAGCACAAAATGTAATTTTAGAAAGTGGATTGACATATGGGGTTAAGTTAT
>JAECMU010206140.1:0-10022 GCA_016106625.1 Dracogyra subfuscus
TTGAATATTTAAATACAGAAATGTTAAATCATATATATTAAGCATGCAGACAAATTAAGTGTTAATAACAACTGTAATTAAAAGGGGATAAATTGTTCAAATTGGGGGAAAAAGTATTTGAAACAACCTACACCCCACCCACCCTCCAAAAAACAAAAAACCCCCATGATGTTTATTGCATTTTTATCTCATGTTTTCAGAATGACTGAATGCAACAACATGTGTGGATGCTGTTATTGTGAGATGAATGCAACAACATGTGTGGATGCTGTTATTGTGAGATGAATGCAACAACATGTGTGGAAGCTGTTATTGTGAGATGAATGCAACAACATGTGTGGATGCTGTTATTGTGAGATGAATGCAATAACATGTGTGGATGCTGTTATGGTGAGATGAATGCAACAACGTGTATGAATGCTGTTATTGTGAGATGCATGCAATGTGTATGAATGCTGTTATTGTGAGATGAATGCAACAACATGTATGAATGCTGTTATTGCGAGATGAATGCAACAATGTGTGTGGATGCTGTTATTGTGAGATGAATGCAACAACATGTGGATACTGTTACTGTGAGATGCATGCAACAACATGTATGGATGCTGTAATTGCGAGATGCATGCAACAACGTGCATGGATGCTGTTATTGCGAGATGCATGCAACAACATGTATGGATGCTGTTATTGCGAGATGCATGCAACAACATGTGTGGATGCTGTTATTGCGAGATGAATGCAACAACATGTATGGATGCTGTTATGGTGAGATGAATGCAAAACATGTATGTATGCTGTTATTGCGAGATGAATGCAATAACATGTGTGGATGCTGTTATGGTGAGATGAATGCAACAACGTGTGAATTCTGTTATTGTGAGATGAATGCAACAACATGTGTGGATGCTGTTATTGTGAGATGCAATCCTGTGTTGTTGCTTCAGTCACATTTTATTATTTATTTCCTGATTTGAACAATATTCTTTCAATTACAGTTGCTAACAAATACATCATTTTATCAGCATGCTTAATGTATATGATTTAACATTTTTATAAGAAAATATTGAGAGAAATATCCCTTGAATTAGTTATGCCTCTTGGGCTACATACATGTACATGTAAATAAAAAACGTAAAATTAAGAATTCTCCAAATGTCTGGAATACTGTAAAAAGTAAAATGAAAGGCAAAGTGGCTTGTGAAGTTGATCATCAAAAAGCATACATTTGTTTTGCATGTTAAGTGGCATTAGCTTCCGATCCCCTCACAATTTCGAGCCCTGTTTTACACTTAAATGTCTTCATTTTTATTCATAAAAAAAAAATGCAGCCAGGCTTGGTAAATTTGTTCCTTGAATTGAATAGACCGTGAATGTTTTTTTTATTATTACCAAAGGAAAACCCCCCACACAATAACATTGTCTAGAAGATCCAGTAATGTTGGTTGAATTATGTTTCAGTGAGAGAGGAATGCAGAAGTTGGGCAGTGTCTTCGTTGTGTAATACATCTTAGTCCTACATACCCGGTATACGTGTACATAGAGCATGCTGGATACTGTGTACATTCGAGACGAGAGCTCAAATCAGAGGATCAATGTCTCTTAGTGGATGCATTTGATTGTTTCTTATTCCAGTCTGTACTCACTGCTTTAGGAAAAGCTATGGTAAGTGTTGTCTTTTTGTGGAAACGTCTTTATAAACGACTGCTTGCTTTTACAAAAAAAGATAATGTGGAAGATAAGTTTCTTTTGTGACAGTGTTTCTAAATAAAAAGTTGATGAACTGTCCTGTCGGCTTGAACTTAACAATGGCCCCAACGGGAATTGCTGTTCTTGAGATATAATTTGCTGTGGGTGGGGATTATCACTGACAGCGCTTTTGTGCCACTGGATAAAAATTACTGCTGTTGGTAAATACCTCAGTAGCAAAATGAATGTAGGACTAAGGTGTACATTATCTGCCAGTATTTAAAAAATGTGTACATGCAACAAAATAACCTTTTAGTCATTTATTTGTTGCAAAAGTCACTGTTTAAAAAACTGCAGTGGGCAGGCTCAATATTTCTGTGGGTGGGCCATTTCATCCATGGCAATTTAAAAAAAAAAATTCTCTGGTTGACAAATTCTTAAGTTCGAGCCATGTAGAACAAAATATTTCTTTCTGTGATTAAAAAAAGAATAATATTCACATGGAGAAAGAGTATTCTTTAGTTATTGTGCAGATCAACTGTCACAGATATATCTGACACTGGTCGATATTGTGGTACGAGTAGACCATGAAGTGGCGACAGCGTGTTTCCTCTCTCAATATCTGTGTGTCCTTAACCATATGTCTGATGCCATATAACCGTAAATAAAATGTGTTGAGTTCGTCATTAAATAAAACATTTCTTTCTTTCTTTCTGATCGATATTGATTAAGCAGGACTGGCGTCAGTGGTGTCATGGTTAAGCCATCGGACATACGGCTGGTAGGTTCACAGCTTCGACCCAGAGTGACTTTTAATGACTCGATGGATAGGCGTAAGACCACTACACCCTCATCTGTCTTACTAACCACTAACCCTCTGTCCTAGACAGACAGCCGGGGGGGGTGGGGGGTGGGGGGCAGAACGTAGCCCAGTGGTAAAGCTTTCGTTTGATGCACGGTCGGTCTACGATGGATCCCCATTGGGGGGCCCATTGGGCTATTTCTTATTCCAGCCAGTGCACCATGACTGGTATATTAAAAGCTGTGGTATGTACTACCCTGTCAGTGGGATGGTGCATATGAAAATCCCTTGCTGCTAATCGAAAAGAGTAGCCCATGAAGTGGTGACAGTAGGTTTCCTCTTTCAATATCTTGTGTGGTCTTTAACCATATGTCTGACGCCATATAACCATAAATAAAATGTGTTTGGTGCATCTTTAAAGGAAACATGTCACGAGACCATATTATTGCTCATTTTAAAAGAAAAATAATATACAAATAAGTTTATAACAATAAAATATGTGTTACGCTCATCAGTATCAAAGTACGATTTATGCATATTTATTCGTGAGCGTTCGGAAAAAAACCCGGAAGTGACGTCAGAGCCGACTGTACTGTTCCATTGTTGTTAACTGTTTATATATAGAGTAAGGGACTTACGATCTTTTCAGTCCAACAGTGCGGTACTGCGCGGCCTTTGGGTGTAAAAATAAACAGTTTAAACGATCAGGATCGTCTTTTTGCAATTTTTCAAAGGATTGTATCCGAAGAAAGACATGTATATTTGATCGCAAAAAAAAAGATTGGACACCAACACCGCATAGTACTTTGTTGCCTATTTACAGCTCGAGACAAAAACAGTACTCGGTTGCGAATGCCGAGGTGTACATTGTACATATTTGGCGCAAAGATATACCTAAGCATGATGTAAAATACAGTATTTATATTTTTTTTTTTTTTTTTTTTTTTAGAAAAAAGCCCCAAACATTTTTCATGTTAGGGCTGTAGCCCTACATAACAAAATCAGTATTCACCGTCCGAAGAAGGAAATGTCAATAAGTAATTAAATATGGCATATACAAATATGGGATTTAGCATGAGGATACATATCAGTACGATGTATTTAAATATGGTTTGGTGTTTTTTGGTGTGTTTTTTTTAAACGGGTAGAAAACAAAAATAATTTTAAATAATGTTTTTAAATCTTCGGGCGGAGTGCGTCACAAAAACATTCCTCGTCGCCTGAAGCCCCAAGTAACACGAAATTCAATACAAAATAAACCACTACTGTTGGTGTTGAAATAATGATTATGTTTCGTCCACGGGCTGACTTGAGAAGCGGAGTGTTGTTTTAGTTAATTGGTCCTTTCTTTCCGTGGATGGCAGGTGTATATTGCAAGATCTCAACCAGGTACGTGATTACCATTGTCTAGACCTACATGTACATACAAAAATACTTACAAGTTTTTTTTAGATCACAGGGTATTGTGACGTAACCTGTCACGACTATAGTACAATGTTAATGGGCATTATCAACCGCCCTGCTTCATTACAGTAAATAATTCTGTAAAACCCTTGATTAAGTAGACTTTTCCATCTAAAATTTCAAAACTGACCAATTATCACTTGGGTATCGTGAGTGGTCGTTTTTACTCTAATGCACCCTACCCATAACCTGAATAGGTGTAATAACTGATGCTTGTTTTTTAAGAAGAGAAAAATACTATAACCCCATTTCGTTCTGTTGAAATATATTTAGTTAAATAGTTTATTATTCTATCAATTCATTTATGTTGTTTTACAAGTCAGGTTAATGAAAGTGAAGCGCCTTGTAAATTAGAGCATGCGAACATGAAAAATGCGATATTTTCTATTAAAAAAAAAGAAGAAAAAAGAAGAAAATTTATATATTTTACATATTTAAATACATCATACCGAGGTGTATCTTTATTCTAAATATAACAGTATACACCTCGGCATTAGCTACTGGGTTTTTGGTTTTGTCTCTGGGTTACTTTCGGGCTCCGGGCTGTAAATTGATCGACCGGTCTGATCTGGCACCATCGGTTTCCCCACCCTCCGACTTGCTATGCATTTTTTTCTTCAGTATCACTGTGGTAAGTAAATGTGTATCTTTCTTCAGTTACTAACGGCGCAAATTGATACTGCAAAACGTTTTGTGACTGAACACTCATTGTTTTGGTAAGCTGTGCAAGTCTTAGATTCTTTATGAGTGGTATGGACTAATGCTTTGAAGTGTAAAGCGTCAGATCAAGCTACTTGTCTCTGACGTCACAGACTCGTGATTGCCCTGCTCATTAAAGATCGGCAATTTGCGCTAAGAGCTTGTATCTGTTTCTTTACGGAGATATTTTAAGTAATAAAAACTATTTGTAATATTTTTGTTTAGGTGATTCAATTTATAATTAATTGTACATGGTTGGTGCCAAATATAGGTCATGTGACATGTTTCCTTTAAATAAAACATTTCCTTCCTTCCTTCCTACGACAGACAGCCGAAATATCTGAGGTATGTATACAGGACAGCGTGCTTGAACTTTAATCGGATATAACCACAGAAATAAGTTGAAATGATTGATTAAGCAATGTGTTGGGGTGTTGTTTTTAGATAGATTGTCCTTGTAACTTCATTTCCTCCAGTGTTTTGATGTCAGTCTATGTGACAGATACCCGGTCATGAACCAGACAACCTTGCTTGCCCATTGTGGGATTGCCATACATGTATTTACTGTTTAGACGTGATGAATAGTTGTTGACGGCTCCAGTTACCAGTTGAACAAACTAACTATACAATACTACTCATATTAGTATACTTTATCACAACACACTTTTAGTAAATGGAATACAAACATGGGTGTTTCTAGCTGTGACTTCCTCTCTCAAGCTGTATACTTTTTCACAACATACTTGTAGTAAATGGAATACATACACAGGTGTTTCTAGCTGTGACTTCCTCGCTCAAGCTGATAGAACAAATTGATAAATACTGAAAATCAATTAACTAAATTGGACACGTTTTCCAGCGACCTGGGCAAATAATTCTATAGTAGCTGCACTGAAAATCTACCCAGATCCAAGGGCGTAAGAAACTTAAACCAAAGAAGGTAGATTTTGTTGTTGTTATTTTTCTACAGAAATTCTTTTCAATAAACAATTTTAAATACGCTAATACAACAAATTTTAAAAATAATTTGGGGGACGGTGTGGGGGTAGATTGTGTACTTTTTGGAAGCATATTTTGTTACTGCAGAGAACATTTTGTTTTTAAAATCTTAATTAGTGAAAATTTTTGTCAATTGAAAATTGATAAGCAACTACTGTTAATGTTTTAGAATAGTGTAACAATCTTTGAAACATACATACATGTAGCAAATCGCAACACAATACTGAAGAAAACGTTCCATGTACCGTAATAAAGACATATAATCTAAAGAAAGCTATTTTCTTCACAACATTGGCTTTTAACACCTTTAATTCATGCTGGGGTGTCGTTAAACATTCATTTATGCATTCCTTTAATTCAGTGCAAAACCAATGTTTTCCCTAAAACGTCGAAGGGTACCGTAGTACATTGGAGACGTTTCGATAGTTTTTACAAACAACACATATAGATGATATCAAAGAGATGAACAATGTGATAAGTTTGTTTTGTTTAATAATACCACTAGAGCACATTGGTTTGTTAATCATTAGATATTGGATGTCAAATATTTGATAATTCTGACATACAGACTATGTGATAAGAATGCTATCTATGCTGTGTACAACATGCACAACAAAAATATGAGAAACAACAATTAAGTGTATATTGTACATCTAACCAGACTGCCTACTATGTAATACAATGTGTATATCACTTCCAGACAACCTGGATAGGAAGTTGTCTCTTTAATTATCTAAAGTTGATTTATAGAACAAAAAAGTTTTTTCATTTATATTTATTCCTTTTTGAGAAATAATATTAAAAAAATATAGATACTAGTACATGTATTCTTGCTTGGATATGCACTTTAACCTTTTCCATGTAATACACATGTATAACCAAATTTGCTACCATTACCCCTTTTACAAATATATTGGTTGTTACAGGAAATATGTCACAGAGAAATTGCATCTCCATCCATCCATCCATCCATCCATCCATCCAACTGTTCTTTTATCCATCCATCCATCCATCCATCCATTTAACTGTTCTTTTATCCATCCATCCATCCATCCATCCATCCATCCATCCATCCATCCATCCATCCATCCATCCATTTAACTGTTCTTTTATCCATCCATCCATCCATCCATCCATCCATTCATCCATCCATCCATCCATCCATTTAACTGTTCTTTTATCCATCTATCCATCCATCCATCCATACATCCATACATCCTTTCATTCATCTTTTCAATCATCCATCCATCCATCCATCCATCTAACTGTTCTTTTATCCATCCATCCATCTTTATATCCATACAGTGATGTGTTGTAAGATGAGCATGGCTATTTTTACATATTCAGGGCAGTACTTAATGGGGGTCATGGAGAAGAATTATGAAAAAGTGCAGTTTTTGTTCAAAAGTTCCCATTTTTGTTAGGCTAGAGAAGATTGTTTTTGTACTGCCACCCCAACTTGTTTTACACTAGGTACTATTGGCTGTTTAAAGACGTGTTATTATAGAAACATGATAGCGCTATATAAGCACATTCTGCCCAATGTTTAGCAATCTGTGATTGTATGTTTGTAGATATAGTGTGTCACTGATGAAGAATGGGTCAGAATACATTGCACGTTCACATTATACACCAAACAAGTTTCCTAGTTGATACACGTTCACATGGCATGAAGTTAAACCTGCTGTAAGCAGCCACTTGAGGCCTCTTAAAGATGATGTATAATTATATAGGCCAGATTATTGAATATTAAATATTTTGTCAGAGTACAGTGATTGGCAGTAGAGAGACAGATGGCTGGTTAATTAAATAGCTGTATGTGGCTCTTTAGACGGCATGCCATGCTGAATGTGATACATAAATCACAGTAAGTGTAAGCATGCAGTAATTACAGATTGTACTGATTGTATCTTACATACTGGAGGTGACCTCGCAAAACATGTGGCTAGTGTGACGTTTAGAACCAGGATTCAGTGGGTTCTATGGGATACTTGGCTTTAGGATGGACTGAGATGTAAGCCAACAGCTGTTTTATTGTCCTGTTAGGTGTGCAGGTGGTATTATTTACTGCATGGCATGATATCAACAGAAACCCACTAATTACCATGTTGTGAATGAAGAAGTTGTTTTAATCCTTGTTTATAACAGACAGATAGTCATTATCATGGGAGGTGGGGTGAGGGGGATAATGCATGCATATTCTTGAAAATAAAAGAGAAAAAAACATTCCTTACAAAATGAAAAACAACAACAGAGTATGGTCTGTACACCCATCACAATTTGTATTGTCCCTTACTGAAGTGCTGTGGCAAAACATTTGTAAATAACTGTCTTAAAAGATTCAGAATATTTGTCATATGATATTTTAATACCCGCATGGTTATAATGCATGGTTACATAAATGTCATACTTCCATATGTAATGTTCATGGCATGGATCATAACACTACATTAAATACTGCTGTCACTAGTCTGTATATATATATCAATTGTGGCTTTTGAAATTGACATCATTCAGTATATGTGTAACTGACCTTGTTGAATTTTATTAAAGGTGCTATGTCATAGTTGCAATAAAGATTGTTTGTGACAAACTACTGCAGGGCGTGCACTTTGTGGTTGCCCGGTCGCCCTAAGGCAAGTCAAAATAGTATTGGGCAAGTCAAAACCTTATTATGGTGACCGACCATTTCCGCATATTGTATTATGTATTAAAATGCAAATAATTAATGTCTGTAAGAGATCGGAAAACCATAACCCATATAGGACATAATAGCAACCACTTCCCCAGTCAATCAAATAGTATCAAGCCATTCAAAATGCCTCGGCCGGTTTTGATTATGTACTCGGAATACCTCAGTAACGTAAATATATTCGTAGGTTAAAATTAATTCTTCTGGTCTAAATAAGACATTTGAAATGCACACAAAACATGTCGTTCAGGATAATTCGGAATGTTTTCAAATTATTTTAAAATCACTGGCATGATTCTACAAGTAAGGTTTTGATTGGTGGACATGAGCTCCAACTGGCTAGTGGAGTTAATTTTAATTAGATTGGATATGATATCATGTTTTTTAAAGTGCAATTAAAGTAAGTGGGTTTTTTAACGAAATGTTGTTGCAGGCCATTCAAGAGTTGCACGGGCGAGTCGAAGTGTTGCTGTGAGTGGCAAGATTGGCCAGTCCAAACTAACATTTTTTATGGTGTAATGTTGAGAGTGTTTTACATGCATCAAACACACTAAGTTTACCCAGAATGTTTTACGGGCAACTGAAAAAAAAGGAAGAAGGGTGACCATTATTATTCGGAAAACCCCAAGCTTGTTGTTATGTCCAAGACTTTAAAAAATTATTATTCTTGACTGAATTATGGAAATATTATTTATGGAATCAATTCATATTTAGTTATTTATTACAAATAAATGCAAAAATAACAAAATACTATAACTTTGACATAGGACCCGTAACATCGATTGTGAAGCAATTGGTTATATTCAACATTTGTTACAAATCACAGGTTGTGGATAATATGTAAATAATTACATTTGCATAGGTGCCGTACAAAGGATTTTGAACTTTTTGGGGGACAGATTTATACCCTTTATTAACTATACGTTTTATATGTGTGCAGTTTTGTTGTGAATATGAAATATAAACACTGACCAGGACTTTATTTTGAGGTAGGGGTGAAAGATCACTCATACTGTAACAGTGTTTATGAGTCACATTATGGGTGATAGGCAAATGTGAAAAGTTGTGAAATTGAAAGCTGTATGATTGGAGGGGGAGGGGCATGGCCCCCTCTGACAGTGTCCGTGAGCATAATAATCGGTTGTGTGCCATCCCCACCCACTTAACCCCTTCATACTCTGTTGAACTGCAATGCACAATTTATGTTTTGTGTTTTTCTAATTATGGTTCTAGAATTCCACACAGTATTTACTTATTATTGGGATGTGTCCTTTACACCTGGGCTACCTGTACGTACATGTAAATATCAATGTTCATATAGATATGATGCCGGTAGTTGTACGCTCTTTATCAATATAGATTATACATGATGTGCCTTTGTTAGTATTAATACAGTAAGTAATGGGTTAATGATATATACTCTAACATATTGATCTCCTTTCTCCGGTGAAAGTAACAGTGATGACCTGTGTGTGGATTGCCATCCAGAATTCTATCATGTGTCATTAATATGTTATTGTTTTTATCCTGCAATTTCACAGAACATTGGAGAGATTGTATTGTTTCTAACATTTGACAGGTAAATGTATTCCTAGGGTGTCAAGGGGCTAGAGATTAATCTTCATTGATAGACCTATTGGGTCGTGTGTGTGTATATGTGTGTGTCTGTGTGTGTGTCTG
>JAECMU010206152.1:0-13791 GCA_016106625.1 Dracogyra subfuscus
ATGTACTTTTATTTCACCTAAGTTAAATACATACTAGCAGTTATATACACAGAGGCTTTCTGTCAGAAAATAATTGGAGAGTACGTAATAAAAATAAAACTGATCAAAGTGCCCCATTAGATGGTTGTCAGTCTCTAATCTTTTAAAACTGGACATCGCACTTGTAACCTGAACAATCACTTTTGGATTACTTTGCTACTAATTTCATACACACTCCACACCCCCCATTAATTTACCACTGATTAAATTTGTACAATGTGCCCCAGAAACAGTTGTGGCTGGTGACTGAAAAAATAAAATGAGGAGCTTTAGAGAAAGGTAACATGCTCTATTAACTTAACTTATTCGCAGTTTGATTAAACTCGCACAAAATTTTATATATATATATATATACATATATACATGTACACTATATTAATAAAAATATAAATTAAAACGTCTCATGCATTATATAATTTACGGTAAACTGACCCGAATAAAGTCGGTCTGAATTTTTATTGTTAAAAGCTCTTAAAAATTTGTATTTATTCTGATGTACATGATGTAATTTCTTTGAAAATGGATCTGCCCCTGAAAACTGTATTATAACAGTACAGGTCAACTGCTCTTAAACCAACTCACCCAAGTGGTACATTTGTATGTCAACTTGCCACAAACTGTTTAGTCAACTCACCCTCCAAAAATACCAATAATTATTGTCAGTACAGGTCATTACTTATTTTAATGCTTTCATTTCTTTACTTTTCTGAAATATTATTTCCTTTAGAATATTTAAAAAATAATATCAGTACAGGCCACTGGCGTTTCCCTTAAAAAATCTTTGTTTAATTATTATTGCAGGTCATTAGTTATTTTAAGGGTTTCATTTATTTATTTATTATTAATTTTTACTCTTTTTTTTGTTTTATTTTTTATAGTCATAATTACTGGTTATTAGAAAAAATGTTTAGGTTTTTATTCAATTAAATAAAATAAAACAGGCCCATACGCAGGAGGGAGTGCAACAGGTGTGTACGCACCCCAAAATTACTAAAGGTCCACTTTTCTCTATTAAATTTAAATAATGTTATGTAATCATTGTTGTTTTGAGGGGTTATTTTTATGTTGATTTTTATCATTTTAAATTTGCACCCACCCATCAGCAATTTGCACCCACCCATTAAAAATCCTGCGCACAGGCCTGTAAAATATTATAAATATTTTTTCATTAACCTGTACGTACAACCCCACAACCTAAAATATCTTTTATTAAAATAGTTTTATTCATCTTTCATAATATTTCGATTAATCTTTTATACCAAGTCCTGGGAAAAGGTGAATAAACAAACAAAGAGATGGGGAAACATAAATTACGAATTATGCACATTAACTGATCAAGAAAACACCAAGAAACAAACAAATATGTGATATTATTCAGTAATTTATTATTTATTACCTTATTTTAAAAATATATTAATTAGTTTATTTATTATTATTGTATATTATTATTATTATTGTTATTACACTTAATATTCCATTAAATATCGTATAGTATGGACAAAAATCTCATGAACCTGAGACGAATAATTGTAAAAATAATCCTATTCCGCCAACAGTTTTCAATGACATTTGTAATGTGCTTATAATGACAGGCGGGAATATTAGAGATTTTGTTCGTAACTGAAAATTGGATTAATGTAGGATTACTATTTGGACAAACTGTCTATTTATACGTAAACGTAACTCGGCAAGGTTTTTTTTATACAGTAAGTATTTATATTTATTCGTACATCTCATATTTCACCACAAAATAATTAATTCCATGATTGTATCAATTCCGCCTGAAATCTGGTCAAAAAATGAACGTTTGTTTCGGCCATTAAAGTTGTAAACATAACAGGTCCAATAAATGTCAAAATGTTAAAAAACGGACCTAAGATGTTTACCTTGGTGAACTACTCACAAAGTAAACAAACTTAAAAAGTGACAGTCGAAAGTGAAACAGAACACTTCCTTATTTCGTTTCCCCAGATTATCATTATAAAATACTATTCGGATAACATGTTTACCAACAAGAAATTTCAATTCTATTATATATGAAACTATGTAAAAAGGATACTATCCATGGCTTTGCGTACGTTGCTCCAAAACTGTATAAGTTATTATCTGTCTTGTTATTCTTAAATAACTAACTATGACTGTCTTTCTTGTGACTTTTACTTGTGAAAAACGTCACAATTCTGATGATGCACAATACTGTTTAAACAGCAATCAAATATGATAATAAATATAATTTCAACGGAAAACGTAAATCTAATTTTAATTATTCAGACGTAATTCGTATTACTATATTTGTATACAGTAAAGTTTAGCTTAGATATTATTTAGCTAAATGTAATTAATAATATTTTATTATACAATGTATGATAGGTAAGTAGTATGCGTGATCTACTTCCGGAATTCCCAATATGACATCATCAAAATATGTGTACACACACGAGCACATGGTCTGGCGAGTATGTCGTCTGTTAAAAAAATGAAATTTAGCAAGAAAAGAAAAAGAACACATCTTTCTGATGAAAACACAGATGAAACGAAAGAAACAAAAAAGAAAAAAGCCGAATTTACTGAAATCGAGTTTAAATTAATGCTTCGGGATTCTAACACAATATTTGTTGGTAAGTGCCCACCTCTCCCACCCCAGGCTGCCCAGGCCAGGGGCTAGCCCTGTAACAGAGCTAGACGGACATTTGGACATAAATACGCTCTCATTGCAGTCAGAGTCTTAGCTATATATTTTTCTAATACCACAACAATCCCCTATCATGACCTATGTTTGACGTCAAATACATTTACATTGTTCATTTTCGAATTAAATTTAATTGATAAAAAAAAATCAAATATTAATCACTAAATGTCTAAAGACACATTACAGTCCAGAATGAAACCCAACAGCACCCACATTCAGCTAAGGTTCGGATAGCAGAATTCTAAGTTTGCGGACCTATATTGTGACGTTGCGTCACATGATCGCCCACTCAGCCGTTCTGTCTTCATGGGGGGGTGACCAGTCATATTGTCCTCGCACCATATCGTCCCATCATCCCCCATGGGTTGTCTCAAAATGACAAGTGCCCGACAATCACAACCAAAAAAGAAAAAAAGTTTGTTTTGTGTAACAACACCACTAGAGCACATTGATTCATTAATCATTGGCTATTTGGATGTCAGATATTTGGTAATTTTATCAATGTTAGAGAGAAAATGTGCTACATTTTTCATTGTATATTTGTATGCCCACAAATGACTGTCGGGTCAGATGTCTGGAAGTAACATGCTTATATCAATTTAATGTTCAAGCACGCACGTTTTGAGCATGATTTCTGTAGTCAGAAACTGTACTCTGAATAAGAGGGATTTTATCATTGGTAGCACAGACAGGATAGCACATACCACGGCCTTTGATATGCCAGAGTGGTACACATACCAATCGGGCATACGACTCATATATTAAATACTTTCTTCAACTTGAGAAAACGTGAATGTAATATTGTTTCTGTGTGTATGTGTACTACTACTATTCTCTGTCAATTTGGTGATTGTCCACAGCCCAGTGGTAAAGCGCTCACTTGATGTGTTATCGGTCTGGGATCGATCCCCGTCGGTGGGTCCATTGCGCTATTTCTCGTTTCACCCAGTGCACCGACTGGTATATCAAAGGCTGTGGTATGTGCTGTCCTGTCTGTGGGATGGTGCATAGGCCTATAAACGATCACTTGCTACTAATGATAAAATGAAGCCAGTTTCCTCTCTAATACTATGATAAAATTACCAAATATTTGACATCCAATAGCCGATGATTAATGAATCAATGTGCTCTAATGGTGTCGTTTCACCAAAAAATAATTTTGTGTGATTGTCGGGCACTTTTTGAGATGGCGCCTGGAAGACTGAATAGCTGAATGGGCGATCGTGTGACACAGCATCATGATATAGGTTGGCAAACTTTGAATTCTGCTGTCCGGAGTTAGCTGAAACTTAGCTGAATGTTGGTGCTGTTGGGTTTCTTTCTGTAGTGTGTGTATTAGTGATTAATATCTGAAATTTTTTAATCAATTAATTAAAAAATTATTGATGTAAAGGTATTTGACGTCAAACATAGGATTGTTGTGGTATAGAGCCTAATAGAGTGGAAATCTTTGACAACTTTTTGATTGTCGGCAATTGCCAAAAAAATACATAGCTTTGTCTCTGACTATAATAAGAGTAATTATAGTTCATCAAGATTAACCTCGAATGCAAGTGTGCATGAGCCGTGACGAGGTTAATCTTGATGAACTAACTTACTAAGCAGCATGTGCAACCACCACAAGTCCATGATTTAATTGTGGTAGCCAAGTAGGCCTATTCATCCTTTTGAGATCTAGACAGACATTTGGCCATTTATGATTGCTCTCAGAGATAACTGTATATATAGTGAAAACACTGAATGACTGCCTACAGGGCTTTAGAGTGGTACACATACCAATCGGGCATTAAAGTCGAGTTGATAAACGTTGTGCCCAAATTAAGTACCGGGGTATAAACATACTTACCTCAAAATATCTCACCTCAAAACCACTGAAATATTAAGTTTATTTTCATTAAAACAGCTAGAAATGCATTTCTGAATATTGACAACTCTCCAGTAGCTGTTATAATGATAGTATTGACCTAAAATTACCTTCCTGTACTTAGCAAAAAAGTCCCCGTTGTGCCCAAATTAGTGAGATCTAAAGCCCTGGCCTATCGCAGGGGGTAACAGGTCGTTCTGCCCTTATTACTAGTTCACCTGAGTCGTTTTGAACAGTCGATTCGTACCTCCAACTGAGTCGTTTTGCCCCATGTTTCGATTTGCTCTGATTTTTATTTTGTTAATAAAGTACATTTATTCATTGATTTGTCCTATGTCCATTGATTTTTAGATAAAAATAATATTATACTTTTGTTTATTTCCAATAGCATTCACTCAAGCCATATACAGGAAATATGTACAGGCCTTAGATAATATACAGACAATGTATTCACATTAATAATTAATTTATGATATGAACAGTCACACTGCATATTACTGATGTCCTGTGGTTTCTTATTAAATATACTACATACTCAGCTGAGGTTAAAATGCCGAGTATGGTATGTTGATTTCTCCTAGCTTCAGCTGACAAAAAGTAAACTGCTAATAAAGTATTAATATCCAAAGACAGAAAATTACCTAATATTTTGTAATGAATAAACAGAAGAAAAAATACATCACAACTATAATAAATATATATATTTTGTGAGGTGAAATGACTCAGTACAAATCATTTTATGAGATATAGGGCGAACCAACCCTGGGTGAATAGGACTAAGGGTGAAACAATGCAGAGTTCGAAATGGTTTTAGGGCAAAATGACCCAGACTCATCACAGGGTAGTCAAAGATTCCTACTCTAATAGTAATACAATATGTTTCACGTTTTAAAAATACCATTGCACTGATAATTTTCGGGTTCACAGATAATAGATATTTTACATATTAATCACTAAAACACAGAAAGACACAGATCGATTATAACTGTACAAATATCCATGTAGCAGTCAAATGGCAGATTACTTGAGCTACCTAGTCTAGATACATTTATATAGTCTGATAGCCTGAGTACTCTGATGTAAAAGAGCTCAACGGACATATGGACAGTTATTAGTCCTATTACAAATGTCTGTCTAGCTCTCTTACAGTGAGTCGAAGTACTTGGGCTAGTATTCCGATACATCTGCCGTTAACTTAATTTTGTGTCAGATATACTGCTGTGTATAAAACATGGAGTGCTTGTGACCAAGATGGCCACCATCACATTTATGCAGTGTTTAAAAGTGAACTCACAAGGTGTTTTTTATTGACTGAGTGTTAATTCAGTATTCCACTAGCTGCCTATTACCAAATTTAATTTTTAAAATAAATTCTTGAATATTGATCCAATTTTTCAATAGAAGTACTATCTGCTGAACAACTCTAAAACATAAATTTCAATTTGTGCAACCAATGAGACCGCCATGCTCTTTGAAATTGATTGTCTGAATGGTTGGCAGATTGACAATGCCATGAAGTTGATCATGAACAATGTTAAATCGTTTAGTGGATAATATGCCGAGAGTTAAGTACTTCCATTAAAAATAGTCAGTTTTATTTTTCTATCTAATTATTATACAACTTGCTTTGAGGGACTACATTTGTGTGTTACACTTACACACATTTTATTTAAATGTTCTTTTTCACTGAAAACAAGAGAGATAAATTTATCTTATTTGTGTCAGGTCTTGAAAAGTTTATTGAAACTGCACAGCATTTTGAAGAAGAAGAGTGTGACCTGGTTCTCAAGTACTGCCAGTCAAGTAATGATTGTTCAGAGATATTTTCTCTCTTAGAAGCAGAGAACCGAAAGCCAGCTGAGGTATGATATACATGTTTTTACATCTTTTTTTTACACAACTTTATTGTGTCCAAAACAACCAAGTTTTATGTTTGTTCTAATTATAAATTTGCATCTCTCCTGTTATCTGTCTGTCCTCCTCAAAAAGATGCATTTAATGAAAAAGGTACAAAATGGTGGACTACTCTCATCAGGGCTAAATTGCTCATTTTTATACCAAAATGGCTACCAAATTTAGACTTTGGCTAATAAAATATTCCTCAGATTTAATGATTTTCAAGGAAATATTCTGTATTTCTGAGAATATGCTGAACCCAACTTTTTTTCAGTGTGAGCCCTGTCTCATTTTTGCAAAGATTGGAAATTACCAGTTCTAATTGTCTGCCCGTGATATAATTTATTAATAATTATTATACTGAACAAGTGTAAAACAAATTAACTGAACACTTGGTATTGCAGACCACATTTAATTAACTGAAAATTGCAAGAACAATTGTTTCGTTCATGCATTGCTTTCGTGAATCTAATTTGGCATAACCTATTTTTTTATCACCATTTACTTAAGTATATCAGTTTACGCAAAACAAAAATGGGTTACCTGGATTTGGATTATCATTTACTTAAATATAACAGGTTACACAAATGGAGAAGGGTTACCTGGATTTATTTCTGCATCACCAATAAATGGGTCATGCAGATTTTCAATTCGCAGAGGACTGTCACTAGTATTGTCGTATTGTCTGTATAAAATACAGAGTGGACTGGATGTCGACTTCATGGCATTATGGGTGAGTATTGTAGTCACTCTTTGCCATTGTTGTTGGTGTGATCCCTTAGTTTCTTTCATCAGTATTTAATTAATTTGCCTCGTAACGTTTATATTTGATTTCTCACACAGGTAGCCTTGATCTTCAATACACTGGAATGCATTCTAATCCGAATAGCTGGCGACCTGGACAAGCTGAAAACTGTCGGCCAGCTGGTTGTACAGCGTCTGATGGCATCACACTTGCCACTGATTTGCTTCTGTCTTCGCATGAGCAACAAGTCTACACAGATCAAGGCTGCCCTGAAGCTTCTGTGTGCCATGGTAATGATCGGAGGCAACTCCTGCAGGGCGGTGATGGCACAGTTCAACTTCAGCCACCAGAACATTACGCCACTCTTTAACAGGAGAGACAGAAAGGTGCATTTATTATTATGTCTATGTTGATCTGATTATAATAATAAAAAAAATTCTTTTTCTGTATGCATGTTGAAAAATACTACAGCATTATTAATGAATGCTAATATGGAAATATTTATGTTGTCATAGTAATCTTCTCAGAATATGTTGTGGTTACTTTACTTCAGATCTCATCATTTAAAGGGACATTCCCGAGTTTGCTGCAATGTTTAAGATGTTATCGACTAACAAAGATGTTTTGACGACTGTAATTACAAAATATAAAATATTAGTGGCTGTATATTAAACGTGTTTCTGATTGTTCTAATATTTGTACAAGGTTAAATGTCATTTTATTTACTAGAACATATTTTTTCGTACGTACAAAATTATTTGAAGACAAAATCCAGTTTGGGCTTCTTACAAATATTAAGATGACCAGAAACACATTGAATATATAGACACTGATATTCTGAACAAGAAATATATTTAATATGTAAGTTTAATCGTAGAAATATTTTATTAGTCGGAAATATCTTACAATGCAGCAAACTCGGGAATGTCCCTTTAAGGAGAGCTATCACTGGCTCCCCATAACTCTCTTGAGGTTCGACTATACCAATTCAAATCCCATAGGGGACCACCCTTAACGTTTGTGTTTAAAAACACTATATGCAATATATCAACCAAACTATGACCCATAAATATCAGTACTACAACCCCTACCTCAAAGTATTAACTGCAGAAAATGGTGCCTTTCATGTCTTATTTTCGGTATAATCAGATGTTTCTGCAACACCCTAGTTTCGCACAAAATTGAGTACTTTATTTTTTTTACAGGTACCCCATACATGTTCTAAGCACAAGGCTACTTGACACAGTGGTACTGCATCAAACAAAATTGCATACATTTTTAGCCCAGATAATTTTTTTTTTTTTTAAACCAACACACTCACATTTATAACCAATCACAGGACTTGTGGTGTTAACTTCTCTATCAAAAGTTTGGTGCACCTCGAACTTCGACCCAGCCGGAAATTAATTGATTTAGTGTAAACTTAAGACTAGTCCAAGATAGTAATTTTATTAGCTCCCTTTAGCATCTCAATATGTAGAAAAAATAGGACTACAAAAGGATTAAATATCAATACTGCTACATGCAGTAATATTTTAAATTACTCCCCAGAATCTAAGTTGGGGAGTTAATTAATCACTCCTCTTGGGTATGGGTAAATTATTTACATGATTATATGCCACTAGAGCTTCAAGCATGTCTTCCCCGGGCCTCACTCCTCATTGTTTTTCACTGTTATTTAAGAGTGATTGACTAAATTTAAGCAATCTATGCATCAAAATGCCAAGAGCTAATATTTTCATTCATACTGAGATGTTGTTAAATATTGATTTGCACAATAAAATGTTTAAAATATGGTTACAACATATATATACCAGTATTAGATATTAAAAAACCCTCAACCAAACACAAAATAGGATCAACAGAATTATGAAAATTAGTAATAACCAGTTTGCAATAATTTCATTTCCTATCTTTCAGGATGATCAAGATGTGCGGACGTGTTTGGTTCATTTTGTGATGGCCTTTTTGTTGGCTGGAGACAAAGGTGTTGTCAGAAAACTAGTGGAACAGAAAAGTTTGTATTGCAGCCTTCCATTACTTTTGATCCATTTTGGTGCTTTAATAATTATATACTGTAGATATTGAAACTAATGCAATCATAATATTAATGTGAAAAATGCATTGTCTTTTGCCACTCTTGACACAAATTGATTAGTTTTCAGGGCTCGACCTTAGCAGTAGCCCGGGGTGTTTTGTCTACTTTGTCTACCAATTACTCACTTGGGCTACCGGATGTTTAAACCTGGTAGTCCGCCAGGCTACTAGATTTTGTTTTGCACATCCAGTTACTCTGCGGTCAACAAGATGATTAAACACCTAAAAAGCAACCTAATACAACGTCTGAATAAAAATAAATTATTTTGCTATTTTCTCTCCATTTTAAAAAGTTTATTAAAACTATGGGCTATCAGTTCTACTGAGGTCTACCAGATGTTATAACCTGGAAGCCCGGTGGGCTACCACTGAAACCTAGTTAAGGTCAAGGCCTAGTTTTGAATACACTGGGGCGGGATGTAGCCCAGTGGTAAAGCACTTACTTGATGCACAGTCGGTTTGGGATCAATCCCCATCAGTGGACCCATTGGGCTATTTCTCACTCCAGCCAGTGCACCACGACTGGTACATCAAAGATTGTAGTGGTACATCAAAGATTGTAGTCTGTGCTATCCTGTCTGGGATGGTGCACATAAAAGATCCAATACTGCTAATTGAAAAGAGTAAACCATGAAGTAGCGACAGCAGGTTTCCTTCCTCAATATCTGTGTGGTACTTGACCATATGTCCAATGCCGTATAACCGTAAATAAAATGTGTTGAGTGTGTCGTTAAATAAACCATATCCTTCCTTCCTTGAGTCCACTAATCTGACTGGGTTTTTTTATTGTTTAGACTGATTGCAATGTTGACTGCACACCTGTGTCAATTGTATTTGACTTATCACTGGGAAACCACCAATCCTTGTACACAGATATGTTGATTTGTTGTTAGTCATTTAATTTACCTTACATTTAACTACAAGATACAAAAACATATCTTGTGACAAAAGTAATATTTTAAGGGAGGCCACTCTCATTAATTTCATTTCATGTCTGCTTCCATCATTGACATTAATTTAGAGATGCATTAATTTCAGGATCTACAGTATGCATCTAGCCATTCATAAACTTGGGATGTGGTGTACTTTTTACTTGTCTATAATTATTCTACCATGTATGCCACAGTCACTTTTCTTCCCCCCACTGAACTGGAGAGGCAGGAGAGAACAATGAATATTCATAAATCATTAACATTTCTTTTACTGCAAATGTTAAAATTATAACAATTTGCTTTACATTATGTGCAGTTGACTTGTGCATTATTTTTTTTATTACAGATATATTTCATCTGAACTAATTTTGGATTACTCAAAGATTTTGACATGCTTAAATATTCAGTGAATGCTAGATACATTTATGACAAAACTAGTCATGTGTATATTTTTTAAAACACAATTATTAATATTTTAAAATTATTATTATTATTGCAGCTATGTTACAGGGTATACTGAAAGGATTACCCGATGACAAGCTTTCTACCATACAGCTTGTAATACCTACAGTTCTTGAAAAGGTACTACTTACACTAATTATACGAAAATCTTTGTTTTTATACTTTAAATTGTGTTATATTACTGTGTAAATATAACAGTTTGCTTCTTCCAACTTTTAATACCAGTTGTTAATTTGTGAACTACATGCTGTGGTTGAGTGAAAGATGTTCTCTATATTAGTTTTATGTTATTTGTAGGTAATTCAGAATCCATCAGTAAGCAAGACCTCCAAGGTACATCTGTTCTCAGAAAACATTCTTAAACAGCTGAGTGGCATGTATGATTGGCAGGGACCGGGTAGCTGGAAGGATAAGAAGAGCAGGACTTCTTCAGAGGTGTTAAAGGTATGGTAATTCTCAAATACCGTGACATAAATATTTAAATCAAAATGTTTGTCATTTTGCTTTTATATAAAAAGTTAAATAAAACAGCGGTTGCTTGGATGTTAATTGTTTTTAATTGGTTCTTCTTCAGTTCCAATAAACAAATAATTCAGGTTTTGTTTTTCAAATACTATTAACTTAACTTGATGCAGTAATATACTTACGTATGTTTGTTATGCCAACACAGACTAGTTGTTTGTTTTAGAGAAAATAGAGTATATACTAATTAATTATATGGAGATCTGATTTAAGTCTTTTGATGATAAAAATCATGTTTTGTTAATATTTGTGTAATTACATGTAATTTGTAAACAACAACAGTTGAAAAAAATGTAAAATCAGATATTAAATGTTTGAAATTGTAAAGTTGTGTTCTCGTGCGATTAGTCACACTGTCATGTCGCATGCGATTTTCGGCCCTACAAAAATTGGAACATATAAGACTAAAGTTGTTCTGATTTACGTGTTCTTACAGTACGATACGATTGCGTGTGACAAGTCATTATGAATACTTGCATAATGACAACACCCCTTAATATAATTAAGGTCTCAAGTATCGTATTGGTTTTGTTTTTCAGAGTGAAGATAAATGCAATGATCAAGACTCGCAGCTTGTTGCTCACATGATTCACACACTGTTTCTTGACCTTTGTTGCTCATTCAAAAATGGCATTTGTTTTTTTGACAAGACATTTGGAACATCAAGGAAGTAAGTGCTGTTGACAGATTTTCCCCAGGAAACGTTTTTGTTGAGATGTTAGATACAGAATATATAATGTACCAACCATAGGTGTCTCCTAAAAAAAAAAAATGATGTGGCTGATCAATGTTCAGAAGGCCAAGTGATCAGGAACACTTTGACTGGTCTTCTATCACATCAAATTCATCTAACATTGGGTGCAAAAACCAGTCTTGCGAGTGCCAGCAATCGCTCACCCTTTAGAACAGGCCACAGGTGTTGCTTAATAAGCAAACAACCCCATCCCTATATTGCAATATGTTTTAAAATATTTACATCTTACAAGTTTCGACGGAACAGGTTTCAGCAAATTTATATTTCTGATTGCAATTTATGAAAAACGTTTTTAGTTAACAGTTAATCATTCCATACTTGTTTTCTTCTGTTCTCAGTGGCGGATCCAGAAAATTCATATAGGAGGGGTGGGGTGGGGTCAGTGACATGAGGTGGAATGCCAAAGGAACTTTGGGGGAGATTTGGGATTGTTAAAAGAAAAAGATAATAATATATAATAAAATTACGACTATTGCAAAATTTAGGGTGGGTGAACAGGCCCCTAGCCCCCACCCCCCCTAGATCTGCTTCTGGTTCTTCATAAAATCATGCTTGTACATAATTTGTCCTTGTTCAGAATTTAAGCATTTGTTTTATTTGTTGCTAAGGAAATGTAAGCATTTCTTTTGTTTGTTGCTGAGGGAATATTATATATTTGTTTCAGGAACCAAAATCTGCTGCTCACCAAGATGTTCACACATCTGATGAAGTCTCTAGAAAAGCCGCTGTGCAAGGAGCTGATCACCAAGTTTCTCATTACGTGTCCAGATCAGCTGCAGTATGTCTTGTCATCACTAGAGAGCTCGTTAACACCTCGCCCATCTACCAAATGGATTGCATGCATGGATTTCCTAATTGAGGTGTGACATAACTGTAGTATTACCTAGATATAGAATAATGTATTAGTACATAGATATATAATAATAATCATATTATATAGACATGAAAAATTTGGTTACTACATTTTGATCTCATTTTTGTTTGATGAGCTTTGGTAGCATGCATTGGCTTTGATATTGAATACTTACAGGTCATAGTTGGAAATATCCTGACATATTTTTTTTATAAGAAGAGAAGAAAGAACAATGTGATGTTGGTTATTTACATAAATACATTATTTAATGTCAGCAGTTGTGCATGGTACACCGGATAGGAAATGAAGACCAGAAGTGGCTACAATTAAAACTAGAAAAGGCAATTTGATTTTCGTTGAAAATGGAGAATGCTAGTAAACATCAGTTCAGTTGGTTTTTCTTCTTAAAGAACTGATGTAATGATAGATCAGCTGTGACAAATTCATAACAGAAGATAAGACATAAATACTGAAATCTCATGACTGATTTGCATTACACGCATTCTGGATATTGTTTAAGTGATGTTTTATTGTTTCAGGTTTACACAAAACAGCCACAACTCCCTCCCATCTTGTCTTATTGTGAAGGCAGCACTTCTCAGAAATTAGCTGCCATGGTTACTGTGTTTTTTCTTCCACCTGAAAAAGTTTTTCATGCGCTTGGTCACAGTCTTAAGGTATTTAAAACTTTATATTTGTTTATTCATTATTTGTTGCTTAGATGAATAAAACTTTGGTGTTAGAGTATTAGTATGATTTTTTGCTGTGTATATATTTTTAAATCTCTATCTTTGTGTATCTTGAAAGCTAATTACTCTGAACATTTATTTGTTATTTTTACTTTAATTTAACAATGTTGGCTTTTTGCCATGTACCAACCCATAGTCAACTACTAGTCTTTAAAAGTTCCAATGTGACCTTTTGAAGCAAAGGCAAAG
>JAECMU010206152.1:13820-26983 GCA_016106625.1 Dracogyra subfuscus
CTGATTAATACTGTTAACAACTCTTTCATTTCAACTTATTTTTGTGCTTATGTCCAATTAAGGTTCAAGCACGCTGTACTGGACACACACCTCAGCTATCTGGGCTGTCTGTCCAGGACAGTGAGTTAGTTGGTTAGCAAGAGAGAAGAGGTTATAATGGCCTGACACCTACCCACTGAGCCCTTAAGAATTCACACAGGGTTGGAGTTGGTACCGGGCTGTGAACCCTGTACCTACCAGCCTGTAGTCTGATGGCTTAACCACTGTGCCACCAAGGCTGGTTCTAACAGTAATACATTCTGTTCATTAGAACATATATCTGACAGATTAATTGGTTTGAAATAACATGCATACTCGTATCAACAATACATGCAACCTCAAAAGAAAATGTCATTAAGAACTAATGCTAATCTGAGTAGAAGCATTGTACACGTACAACAGTTAAAAATGTAGCAAGCACAAGATTTAACTATATACGTGTATGTGAACCTTTACCAATATGCTTTCTATATTCAAGTGTCCAGACTTTTACTACAGGGCTACTAGAATTTTTGTAAAATCCGCTGGCCATAAGATCAGTGATGTTTTAAAATTTACTAGCCACATTTAAAAATCCACTAGCCCTACTTTACTTTAAGTTAATACAATTTTACCAAATAATTAGTAATAATCAGATATGTCATCTAAAGAGGGAGATAGAGCTTAAAAACACTAACATTGGAGGATTGTGGTGGGGGCAGGATATTCATATTTACAAAATAGACTTAAACAGACTTAACTGCAACATTTGGTCCAAAATATTCACTAGCTGTCGGGCATGGCAATGGAAATTATTTACTAGCCATGGGAGTGGGGCGACCATAATCTAGAAGCCCTGTACTACATGCTATTTAAATACAAGTGTAAGTTTATTATAGCCATGAGTGTAGACATATGAACATGGCTTGTACTCTAAACTTGAAAGAACAGTCTCATACATGACCAAGCTTCCATGTATTTTCAGCATAAGTCTGCCATTGTCCGTTATAAAGTTCTGGAACTGTTAAAGTTAACAGTGCAGCATGCGACTGTGGTCCTGCGACACTGTGCTACTGCTGTGGTGGCATCAAGTGCTGTAGATCAGAACTACTGGGACAGTGTCATTGAACTCCTTAGACAAAACCTTCTTAAGGTAAGATTTATATTCATCCTTTGTAATATTTGATGTATTTTTCAATTCTGTTGTTTTATATAGAGGATAATAAACGAGTTACCAGTTATTATTAAATTTATGTCCCGAGTGAAATAATTTTCAATTGTCACAAGCTTTAGCGAGTGACAAATGAAAATTATTTCACGAGGGACATAAATTTGATAATAACTGGTACAGAGTTTGTTATTCTATTTATTACCTCAGCTATTTTTTTCTCTCTAAAAGCCTTTGTTTTTGACACACATGCACGAAGGCCAACCTGTATAGAAACAATGTAAACCACTTTACGCACTTTTCTGAGAATTGCTATAACTTCATAATTTAATTACGTTCTATAAGGAATTTCATTAAAATAACAATTTGTTATAAATTTAACACCAAAAACGGAGAGCCGTAAACGCAAACTCTTTAAAGTACATGACGTCATTCTGCTAGGATACAGTTCAGTGGTGGGGTGTAATAGATATAACTGATTTCACAAAGACATTTGGTACATGCTGTCCTGTCATGAAGAGAACATAATACGTAAAATACCCATTAACTCCAGTATCAGTAACAGTAAAATCAACACTATGCTGATATCTTCACAAACATTTTATTTTAAGTTTAATTCTATATGCTATTATTTAAAAAGCAAAACATTTTCAGTTTAATCACACCAATTCTTTTTACATGTATTCTAATTTTTATTTTATAAATTTAAATCAAATCTGTTCCCTCATTTCCATAAACAGTGTCTACCTGATGACTCTGAACTGTTTTCCTGCTGGAAACAAATGTCTTCCCAAGAAAACAGTGACAAAGGACTTGATCCAGGTAAATATTTATTAAGCCTTATTATCACAAAAATGTTATGCTCCCACCTTTTTCAAGACAGATTAAATAAAACACTTTTTGTTTTCACTGTGAGTCACCACTTACATTGAGTTAATTTTCATTGACAGTTATTCACTTTAAACATTCTACACTCAGTGGTGTAGTGTGGGTTGCCAGTGTCTGGGGCAAGACGCCCAGAACAAGGCAAGTATTGCGCCCCCTAACCAGTGGACTTTTAGCACTCCCAGAGTCCCTTCTACCAGTCCAGAAATTTGTGCCCAGAGCAATGGCTCTGGTGACGCTGCCCACGCTATGCCACTGTCTACACTTCACATATTACTAATATATATGAGCAACAGAAGTACAGTCAACTTTTATTATAATGGCCATATTTGTGCCATGCTTTTATTACTGTTACATAGAGTGTGCCCATATAACGATCTCCTGATGAATTATCTCCCTTAGCTCAATAGTTAGCATAGTTATCTAGGTTTAAATTTTTTGAAACATGTAATACTATGATATGTAATAATGTACTAACAAAGAAAGAACATTGAGAACAGATTTAATTTGATTTTAATTCAAATAACAAAATGAACATGTAATAACTGAATTCATAGAAGTCACTTTCTTACAACAAAGTCCATAATAGATGTTTGAACATGTCCAGAGTTGTGCTCAGCTGCACATACTGCATTCCACAATGAGTCAAGATGTTTAAAACCAGTCGCAGGGTTCTGCTCAAAGTACCTTATTGCAAGACAAAGTCCTTGTTTAGCGTCACATTTCTTGACCACATCAGCATCATTGTCATCACTTGAAATATCAATAGAAACGTTCAACACGATTTGAACAATAGCATGATCACTCAGCATTTCACCTGTTTCAACAGTGCTGTTCATGGAAATGTAGGCAGCAGCATCCATTTAGTTTTCACCTGGCATTCTCCTCAACAGAACTTGACGTTCCTCCAGTGGCAACCCAACATTGTTGTCATCAGGGTTACCATCGGGAAACTGCCGTGGGGGGTGGGGGCAGAGAATACTGGTATGTTACTAACAATTCACAATGGTTGATGGTTTCATGGACTTCCAAGATTCTTAGACAAAAACAGAGCATTTTTGATGGATACGGTGTGCTTTTTTCTCTTCTATGCAATCCATGAAGTAACTAACCAACAGTTGTAGAATCCTTTGACATGTTGGATACTTCCTGCGTCCATGAGCTAGATGTGAGCTATCGTGTTTGGCTGCAAAAACTTTACTTTGACATGTGTCAGTTCCACACCGGTACGGTAATGACTGGTCATGTTATCCACCAACAAAATCACTTTCTGGTGTTTATTCTTCATCCAGTTGTCATATTTCACCAATCAATTTTGAAAATGAATCATGTCATCCATGCTTTTTTGTTGTTGGTGTATATGCCTTTTCTGAAATTGCACAGGTCCAGTTGGCAGAGTTTTATTTGGTCTAAGTTTATACAATAAACCCATTTCGTCCAAATTGTAAATGTTTTCATGGTCGAAATCTGTTAGATCTTCCTGAAGTTGATGGTGCCCCTAAACTACAGCACTGAGATCAGCACTGCCCGCTTCCTCATATGCCATGCGATTAGAAATGTGTTGTTTCGTGAATCTCTATATCCATCTGTTTGAACAATGAAAAGTTTCGTCTACCCCTATTTCTCCACCAAAATCTTTTGCCTTTTCAGTTAACATTAAATTGGTAACATAGGCATTTTGTGACTGAACATCAAAAACCCACCTGTTGTTGTTGTGTTTCCTGGTGTGATGATATATCAGTTTGTTACAATCCTTCTGTCGATCTACTGAACAGTTTCCCCTATTCGTTGCTAAAGTGGTTTGCAATTTCATCCTGCATGTATTTAGGGTGACTTTCTTTAAAAGTTGTTATGTCCCTTTTGTCATTTCATTGCAGGTTGCGACATGATTTACTCATAATATCTTAAGTCATTGAAAAATGTTGACTACAACAAATACTATTTATTAATAAGCAGGCAAAGATGTTTTTATTGCATCCCTATTCAAACCCAATGCCGCTTTGTGTCACAGCTATATGCAATCAGCCATAGCTAATCCAGTGTAAGCTAGTTGCTGGCTGGACATAATGTTGCTGAAAGGTGATAAAGTTACAGCTGTTCCCTGTGAAAGTGTACCAGTACACGAATCTTCCATTATATTAAAAATGAGAGTTGACAGTAGTTGTATTCATACTAGAATTAAAGTATAAACAAATGCTTGTGTCTTTTGTTTCTTTTATTTTAAAATAAGCTTGTAATTTAATTATTCAGTAATAATAAAAACAAATTTGCATTGATGTCAGATTAATTAAAATTTGTGGATAACGGTTTTGTTTCCACTAATAAATATTTATTTGCAAAATAGCCAATAAAATTATATCTTAAAATAGTTGTATTGTCATTTCAGAATTACCTCCCATTGACTCACTGGATCAGCTTATTCTGTTGGAGCAGGTTTCTTGTTTGTATCAAGATTTATATCCCTCCCTTCTGATTGAGAACCATCAATTCCTGACTCTTCTGTTGGACAGTATCCGAGAACTAGGTGCTGATGACTCTGGTGGAGAAAGTGAGAAAAGAGTTCTACCTCAGCTCTATCTCCTAAAACTGTTAGCAGGAACTGATGCACGCAAACTGCCATGGTCTAAAACAGTATGATCTTATTTTTAAAATTGATCTTGTTAATCTTTAGCTGAAGTAGTTTGTATGGGATAGGTTTTAAATAACCTCCAGCAACTACAAGGGAGGGATTTTATTACTGGTACTTGTGATTTTGTTTCTAGTACTTGGTATTTCGTTTCATACTGTGACCTCACTGCTTGCATTCCATCCTTTACAAAGGACTGGTCCAAACTTTTCAACAGCCATTCATAGAATATAATCCATGGTGTCATGTAATTTCTATTTCCAGTAACATTATTGATGACTTTTTCCTTATCCCCTATGGGTTTTTTTTCTCCATTTTGTTGTATTTGATTAATCTTTGGCACACTAATTGTATTTTATGATAGTAACAAAAACTATTTGGTGTTTTGCAAAATATGTACATACTTGGATTGTTATATTCGGCAGAGTGTTCTTTTTCTATGAGCAAAGTATGTGGTTATATTGACTGAATACAGAAAGAAAGAAATGTTTATTTAACGACACACCCAACACATTTTATTTATGGTTATATGGCATCACACATATGGTCAAGGACCACACAGATATTGAGAGAGGAAACCTGTTTCCGCCACTTCACAGGCTACTCTTTTTGATTAGTAGTTTGGGATCTTTTATATGCTCCATCCCACAGACAGGATAGTACATACCACAGCCTTTGATATACCAGTCGTGGTAATATTAAATACAAAGAGGTTTATAACTGTAAGCATGGAAACACTAATGAACACATTCACTGAGCTTGTATATTGAGGCAGGTACCATAACTTGATGGGTTTTTCCTTTGCTATTGATTAAAATTTAGACTTAACTACTGTGACTTGTTTTACTTGTAGCTGACCGGCCTTGGTGGCGTCGTGTTTAGGCCATCGGTCTACAGACTGGTAGATACTGGGATGCCGGATTCCAGTCGAGGGATATGTTTAACGCCATATAACCGTAAATAAAATGTGTTGAGTGCATTGTTAAATAATACATTTCTTTCTGGGTTTTTTACTTGTAGCTGAAAGATGGACACACTCTGATGTATCTTCTTCTAGACATGATGCGACTGGTGCAGCACAATGACCAGCTGATGCAGATGACTCAAACACTGATCTGCAAGGTGACTAGCTCTTTGCTTTTAAATATCTGTAACTTAATGCATTCATTTGGTGTGTATGTGTGTATTTGTTTGTGTCTAGCGGGCAGCATGGCCCAGTGGTACAGTGCCCGCCTGATGCGCGGTCGGTCTAGGATCGATCCCCGTCAGCTGACCACTGGGTTTTTTTCTCGACATAACCATATGTCCGACGCCGATATAACTGTAATTTAATGTGTTGAGTGCGTCGTTAAATAAACCAAAAAAAAATAAAATAATTGTTTGTGTCTTGACTGGATAGTGCCTAATATCAAACATTTTAAATATGAAGTAGAAAAATACTAAAAGGTAATTATCACACTAGTCAAAAAGTGAAAAATGTAATTTATATAATGTAGTGATTTCCCTAAAAATTAATCAAGGCATAGTAGACCAAACACTTCTGGGGCATTTTTACTATCAGGGCACTTGTCTTTCATTAAAAATACACAAAAATTAATTGAAATAAAAATTAATGAAATTTATATGCTTTAATAAATGAATGACAAATATATAAAAGACATACTTTATTAATTAATAATACCTTTTTGGGTGTTTTATAAAGGCAATTTATAATTAACTACTGAAAAAGGCTTGTTTAATCTCAGGACAGCATGGTGCTGATTAAGGCAAGATGGCGCTAAACTATTGAGGCATGGTGCTGCACCATGCTAAAACAAGATAGGAAAAACACTATAATGGGTAGTTACATATTTTAAATATTTCCATCTTTAATATATAGAGGCTATTTCATGGGGTTTTCGGAAAAATAACAGGATATGGGCTATTTATTATATACATATTTCCTAATTTTTGACAATATTTTTCACTTTTTGGTAATATCTTTCACTTATCCTATCGAAAACACTTAATGTCATGATATATTTCTTCCTATGGAACTTTTTCAGAAAATTTACTTCACCATAGACGTTCGTATTTAGCGTTCGTATTCAAATTTCATTTTAGATATTTTATCGTTATTGCACTTCGTATCCCTTTATTTATAGGTACAGTTGTTTAAATTACATTTTTTTTTTTCAAATACGATTAGATGCACTTTTACAAAAATGTAAATACGACTTCTATATTTTCACTGTATGTGACTTTTCACCGGATATGACTTTTATGGTTTCCGTAGATCTATATATTTCACAGCTATGTATATAATAAATATATTTTTTTTTCTTCGTTAAACCATTTTATTACCACAATCGGACTAATTTGGATTTTTTAGCGGGCAGCATAGCCCAGTGGTACAGTGCCCGCCTGATGCGCGGTCGGTCTAGGATCGATCCCCGTCAGCTAGCCACTGGGTGTTTTTCTCGACATAACCATATGTCCGACGCCGATATAACCGTAATTATAATGTGTTGAGTGCGTCGTTAAACAAAACAAAACAAACAAAATTTGGATTTATGATCGATTAAAATAAAGATTAAAATAAAGATGATGATAGATATAATACTAACGATATTAACAACTGTCGTTGTAATTATAACACATTCTAATAATTTAATTCATTGTCACATCCTGATAAAGGAGAAAAAAAAAGAGTCATAAATTTGACAATTGTGATATGCATATGTTTTTAAGGGAGAGTTTTTTACCCAAAATATATTTTTATCTTTTATCTCAAATTGTGCTTAGCTGTTAGCAAGCACCAATTTATTTGAAGGCACAGAGAAAGAGTTGGAGATTTGGTTCCAGCATTTTGCTAAACACCTTACACTGAACCAGTCTCCAGTGAAGTTCATGGCTCAGATACTGACCACATTCGTCAGCAATCCATTCCCTTACATTGAAAAGGTGACTGAGTTACTAGCAGAGAGCACGTCACAGCTGGACACTAGTGGTGCCGGTGATACGAGGAGCATTGGCACGGCAGAAAGTGTTATTGACGGTAAAGATTTGTTTAATAAATTGATTAAATAACTGTTGTTGTCATGAACTGTGAAGCTCTTTAGCTGGATTACATTTGTAGTAGTGATACTGTGAGCATTGATGCAGCAGATAGTGTTATTAATCAGGTTTGTTGGAGTTGAGGACGGGGGAGGAGGTGGAATGAGATCAGGCACAGAAAAATAATCATTAAAATTACCAAAACTTAGAATGCAAGGAAACCGTGTTTATGGCCACCCAAAAATTAAAAATCTTCTGTCCCCTATCATCTTAATATATCTCAACCCCGCCCCCATCAGATCTCATTCCCATTGGCATGATTAATTGTAAAATACTTCACCACATTAATATGATAACAGATTCCAAACTTGACCCCAAATGTATTTATAATACAAACAAGATTACCATTAACACAATAGATATCATAGTGCTACTAATGGTTTAGGGTACCCCCCCCCCAAAAAAAAAAAATTCCCACCGTCTCTTTAGACACTTAAATGAGAAATCCATACTAATGCATTTAAATCTATACCATTATAATTGGTGGTTTAGAATGTTTTCTCAAAGACATTCATACAGTGTTGTAGAAAAAAATATTTACTGTGTGTTTTCTGTATTTAAGCTATCTTGGAAATGGATGAAGACGACTTCTCAGTGCTGGACAATTCTGATTCCAATGAAATGACCAATTCAGATTCTTCACCGAGGTATTAATTGTTTTTGTTATCTTAAAACAAATACTGCTTTTGAATTATTACCCAAACAGCCAGTTTTAGTTTGAGTCAGCTATTAATTGTTAGATTCATGTTTATCAATATACTAAAGATTATAAATATATGTTACCTTTTGTAAGCTAAAGTATGCTATGCATAAAATGCAGTTTAAATAAAAATAGAACACTTTGATGTGTTTAGTATATACTGGATATTTTAATCACATATATATTTTCTAAAGTTAAATATGTAGAGTTTCAAATAATGTTTTCTAAAATTGTGTTTTAAGCATTATATTGATTTTGCAGGCTTCCTTTTAGTCCAGTTGTTTTGGTCTCCTTGGAAACATTGGAATCATCTGAAGAGTTTAAGACATCTGTTGCATGTAAGTGTTATATAAAAAAATATATTCAGAAGTTGAGATTGATGTCACTGCTATATAAATTATATTATGTAAAAACTTTTTAAAATAAACTTACTGCTATTGTGTTAAATGTTGTAGTTAGTTGTCAGAATATGTGGTTGCTGTGATAACCAAAATAGCCAATAATGAACACAAATATATATCTTATATATCATTTGTTTTACCAGACATAAAAATGTAAATGAAGTTTTAAAAACTGACATCAATAACTAAATATTCTTTTATGCCATTAGTTTGTTTCACGTTGACTTCAAATTAAATGTTCAGAATTTTTTTTTAAATGTCATAGCTATTTTTTATTGTAGTTTTGGTTGTTAATATCAAATCTAAATGTGTATTTTTCAGTGCGTGATCTGCTGTGTTCAGTATTACTTGACATCTTTCACACTCAGCTCGACCCGTCCCCTCTTAGTGTGTTACTGGAACAGCACCTATCCGTGTTTGGAAATGCAAGTGAAATCATCTATATCACATCATGGAGTCCAAACAGGAAGGTGTGTTGAATTTCATCTCATTATTTTGTATGTTACTGTCAGAGCGGGCAGCATAGCCCAGTGGTACAGTGCCTGCCTGATGCGTGGTCGGTCTAGGATCGATCCCCGTCAGCTACCCACTGGGTTTTTTCTCGACATAACCATATGTCCGACGCCGAAATAACCGTAATTCTAATGTGTTGAGTGTGTCGTTAAACAAACAAACAAAAGCAAACAAAAAATGTTTCTGTCAGAGGCGGATCTATGGGGGGAAGGAGCCCAACCTCCCTGATTTTGCGACAGTTATAAATTTTATTATATATTAATTTTCATTTTGTTTTACAATCCCCCCAAACCTCCCCCAAAGTTCCATTGGCATTCCGTCTCTTGTCATTGGGGCCCTCCTAAATGGATTTTCTGGATCTGCCACTGACTGTATGTTAACCATGCTATGTACAGGAACGTCTAGCTGTGGGTGTGGTGGCTTTACAGTGGTCTTTCCCCCCAAAATATGACCACTGTGTAAATAGCCAACTCTCATTAACTGATGCTGTATACACAGCCACCATGTGTATAGCCTCTTCTGTGTTAATTAACAAAGATGATGGTCTCTTGTTATGGTCGTATTTATTAAATTCATTTTCGTTTGCAATATTTAGCTCAATGTTTGTATGGTAGCTGACTGGACCTGAGTACAAAGAAGGCAGTCGGCAATTCAGATTAAAAGAGGCAGATCAAAAACTGAAAATGGCTTGGATATTATATTATTTATAGATACTTAATCTCTGTTAATAAACCTATTGGGCTTTCCTGTTCCACCCAATGTTTGACAACTATCTGGTGAATCTAACATCTTGGTCTGAATCAAACCATATATACCATGTGATGTTGAAAGGATTTTTTTTTAAATTATTTTAAATCTGTTTTGTGTCCAGATTAGTTTAATTTGAATTTAATTATAGAAATACAATGTATTTAATGTCAAGTTGGATTATTGGTTACATTACAAGCTCTGTTCAGAGAAATTGTCAATTACATAATAAATATTCTTTTATTCCACAAATTTATTTACTATTTTACCAAATATATTTAATTTTGGAGACTGAAGTATCTCTCCAAATGTTATGCCCCTTGGTTTCTTTGAGTAACAGCATTTTAACCAAATTTACTTTTCTCCTTTTAGGCAAGCTCATGGAAACCATCAAAGGAAGTAAGACTTGCCAAGTCTGTGAGTAAACTGTTGATGTGTCTGCAGACCAGTGGTTTTGTTATGGATAGCAAGTTTCAAGAAAGACTGACCAGTGCAGTTTCCGTTCTATCAGTGCAGGACTCTGTGAAGGTTGTTCAACAGATACTGCTTTTTGTCAGGAAAATCATCGACAGATTTGAGCAGGTTATATTTATATTTAAATTCATTTAAAGGGACATTCCTGACTTTGCTACATTGTAAGATGTTTCCGACTATCTCATATTTAAAATATTTCATCTATTATTAAACTTACATATTAAATATATTTTCTTGTTTAGAATATCATTGTCTGTATATTCAATGTGTTTCTTTTCGTCTTAATATTTGTAAGAAGCCCAAACTTGATTTTGTCTTCAAATAATTTTGTACGTTCGAATAAATATATTTTAGGAAATAAAATGAAACTGAACCTAGTACAAATATTAGAACAATCAGAAACACATTTAATATACAGCCACTACTATATTATGCAGAAAAATATATCTGACATGTAATTACAATCGTTAAAATGTCTGTTAGTCGATAACATCTTAAAAAGTACAGCAAACTCAGGAATGTCCCTTCAACCTATACAATGAGAAATGTTCTTATGGATCAAGACATTAAAACAAAAATTAAAGGCATTAAGTATATCTACCATTTATATCTGCCATTTATATCAATTTAAAAGATGAATAAAATACAATTAATGTTTTCACTTAAGAAAGTATAGTTCAATATAATCGATGGAGGAGAAATAATAGACAATGTTAAACATCAGCTTTCATCAAAAATGTTTTGTTCTTTGGGTTGGAACTGCCTTATCTCTACATCAGAATGGTGACAGATTCTATTAGTCTTGTACAGTGGCTATACTTTCTCTCTTGCTTGGAGAAGGTCTAGTCTTGGACCTGATGACAAAACCAATTGGCCATCAAGGTCAGTATTATTATTTATAATTTAATAATAGATATATCTTTGTTTTTTAATTTATAATTTCTTTTTTTTCAGATGAATGAAAAAGGATCTGTCTCACTGAAAATGCTTTTTGGTCTTTTAAAAGAAATTAAGGACCATTTACTGAAGTTTACAGAGAATAGAAAAGTGCCAAATAAACTTTCTGAGATGAGTGAGTTTGACATGCTGGATGTTAAAGAAGCAACAGCAGATGAAGCCTTGATAGGTTTAGTGAAGACCATTGTGGATCATCCTTACATAGAGAAATGGTTTCTTTTTAACCGTGGTATTTTGGATAGCACCAAGATGAAACCTGACTCGGAAAGTCTGCTGACCCAACAAGTCACTCAACAGCTAGTGCAGGTGTTAGATGGTTTGCCATCTGCATTGTCTTTGGAAATTCAAAGAAATGTGCAAGATTACTGTAACAAAATTAACAATACTTTAGCAAGTATCAGAGAAGAAAAACCAACAATGTGCGACTTTTCCATTGTGTTAAGAAGTATGGGAGTTCTTATGAAATATGTAAATTTTAAAAATCAGACTGCTTTTTTGGATAATCTTTTGAGTTTTCCTATTAGTCACTTAATACACCATGGCAAGGTAAAGAAACTTTCCAATGCAGGCAAACTGGTGATTCAACTTGCTTCAGCTACATTGTCAGGCAGAGAGAATTTGAGGTCTCAAGGGAAAGAACTCTCTTTGGCCAAGATGGCCACCATATTTGATTTGCTGACTGTGTCATCTGATTCTTTCCTTGAAGACTATTGTCATCTGGCACTACAAAGAGAAAAGTCCTATGCAGTGGTAGTTGGCAAAGATCTCTTTCATGGACTGTTAAGAGAACTAACAGAGTCCAGAGCAGACATAGTTCAACATGTTTTGGGAAACAACGTTGCCTGTCGTCTGTTGTTTGAAAAATGGATTACCGAAAATGACATTTTCTTCAAGGAAAACAAAGTGCTACTCGCTAAACCTGTCCGAGTCTATTTGATGACACTGAAGCAGAAGGATGAAAATTATGGTATGTTTTTTTTTATAACATAAATTTGATTGCCATACAAGGTACATGATCTTAAAGAAAAATTGTTGACAGCATTGATATGAAAAAGATAATACTTAACTAACAGTTATGGCTGTCAGACTGTTAAACAGTTATTATTATGTTGTTTTAAGAGCTAAATAGCTGTTTTTGGACAAAGGTATTGCGATATAATTTTTACAAATCATCAAAAAACACAACCACTTTCATTTGGATAAGAATTCATTTGGATAGACATTATTATTAAAAATATATATATATATTTTACTAGGTCATCTACTTCAGTAACATAGCGACCTTTTAAAAAGTTGCTCAATATATATATATATATATATTTTTAGAACAACAAACCAAAGTTTGCTTGGATGTAATCAGGAGAGTTTATATGAAGAAGAAAACCAATGTTGTGTCAGAAAATTCAGACTACCTGACAATAATCCATCTTTTGATGCACGTCAAAGCTGTTGGTAAGTAAAATATAATTTTATTATTATTTTTTCATTTAATTTAAATTAATACAGATATTAAAAAAATAAAATATTATTGATAAACATTCCAGTCCTCTGGATTTTCACAAAAACTATTGGTTCTGG
>JAECMU010206171.1:0-21705 GCA_016106625.1 Dracogyra subfuscus
CATGTGAATGTGGGAGGTACTAAAGTGTACAACATGAATGTCATCTACTCCAGGGTCATAGGGATACAGGCTAGTGGGCGTGATGTTGATATCAAAGATGTTCTGTCCTACGAATTGGCCCCAGTACCAACGTCTATGTTTGAGACCACAGGGGAAATGAGAGCTGCAACATCAAAGTCTTCCTTAAAGCGACAGCTTCAGGTTGAGGTATCAGCTCGGACAACAGCAAGTGACACTCCAGTAGTTGTAATTGACAGTTCAGCCGTACTCTGGGTGATTCCTTGGCCTGCTGAGGGGACCACTACAGACTACGCAAACAACTTGAAATACGCCATTGCCAAGAGACTAAGAGTTGGGGACGTTCACCTAGTGTTCGATCGGTACTACGATTACAGTACTAAGAGTGTCACCAGAAGTGCTAGGGCCACTGGAGTAAGCCGAGTTTACGAGCTGCAGTTGAACAACATGTTACCACCTCAAAAAACTGTATTGACGGTGTCCGAAAACAAGAAGCAGTTGATAAACCTGGTTGTCAAACTTCTGATTGAAGATGAGTCCTTCCATCAGTACACCCACAGCCACAAGTTGATAGTGATGGGTGAGGATGCTGCCCCATTTGAGATCAGCCATGGTGGCGTGGTGATCAGGAGGGCAAACCTTTCAACTAGTCATGAGGAAGCAAACAATATCATTGTCCAACAGGTGATGCTGTCTGTTCGAAACAATGAATGAATGAATGCTTAACGACACCCCAGCACGAAAAATACATCGGCTATTGGGTGTCAAACTATGGTAAATGCAACAACCAAAAATCAAGAATGATACAAAACACAGTGTAAAGGACTGTGCAATAAATACAAATACAAATATCACAGCATTTTACGGACACCGAATTTTATTAAAAATTTCAATTTGTGCTGTATTGGCCATTCTCAAAGAGAATGTTACACCCCTGCACCACAATGAGGTTACAGCACGCACAGGGGTCGAAACAATGAAGAGAGTGATATAACTGTGATATCCGATGGCACTGACGTTTTCATTCTCTTGCTTCATTATTATCACATTGGAAGCATGAAAAATCGTATCACCATGGAATCACCAATTAAAGAACGAACAGTCATTGACATTGGAAAAACTGTAGAGAAGCATGTGTCAATTGTAAATGAACTCCTGCCAGCCCACGCTCTTACCGGCTGCGATACGGTAGCATGCTGCTATGGGGTGGTTAAAGGCACTGCGTTGAAGGTGTTGAAAGTTGGACACTCTCTGTCACTTTTAGGGGTCATTGATTCTCCCATAGAATCGGTGATTGCACAGGCAACCACATTCATGTCAGCCTGTTACGGCCAATATTCTACGAGTAAATCAATGTCCGAAACACGCTGGAGGGTATGGGCATCCAAAACGGGTCAGGCCTCCGCGGCACCACCAAAACTTTGTTCCCTTCCTCCTACAAGTGAGGCCTTTGCAGAGAATGTAAGAAGGGCCCATCACCAAGCCATTGTGTGGCGTTCACTGGAAGACACCAATCCGCCCGAACTTGATGCAGAAATGTATGGATGGATGAAAGATTCGAAACTGAAAGCGCTACAACCGGTCCCCCTTCCCGCAAATGTAGAACTCGCCCCAGAGTCTGTCATGCATCTGATCAGATGTGGATGCAAGAGTGACAACCCATGTAGAACGCGTGCTTGCAGCTGCACAAGGAATGGTTTCATGAACTGTACAATATTCTGTGCGTGTTATGCTGTAGGTTGCTGCCAGACTCTTACTATGTAGCATTTTCATTCAATTGGACAACGTCACAGAACATGACTTATGGACTAAGTGACTTAATGACGAGATGATTACCACAACTGACTGTCCTCTGAAAGAGGCTTGTGCATTACTAATGGTAACATTTGTGAGTGATGTTATGGTAGATGGTATTTCACATGCAAAGTCGCAGAAATAATGATTTTCTGTAAGTATTCGGCAACTATATCAGCAGCCATTCTGGATTTACCTGTGATGTAATGTCTATGCAACTGTTTAAATCCCTTACATGTATTCCTTGACCATCAAAACATATGGATAGACATCAAAATTACCATTCTAGACCAAATACAAGTGAAGTTATAGTGAATTTTGTGATACAGTGGCCATATTGGCGGCCATATTGGATTTCCCTATGATGCAGTCCCCATTCAGTCAAATAAGTAGCTTCAATGGATTTCTTGCCCCTCAAAACATATGGTTAGACACCAAAATTATCATCCTAGGCAAAATACTAATGGAGTTATAGTGAGTTATCTGAAACGGCGGCCATCTTGGACGCCATCTTGAATTTCTCAAAACGCTCAAGGGTGCCCCGAGTGCACCCGGCAGATTCTGAAAGAGTAGACCCTGGGCTACCAAAATCAATTAAAAAAAAAACTTTGCATAAAATGTCCAGGTTCAGCCATACTTCTGCCGGACTATAGTGATTTTCTTGAATAATCATAAAATTTGCTGAAATACAGCAGTGCGGCTAGTGTTTAATCCATACATTGAACGGTTTGTAATCATTCATTCGGGACATTTACAATACTCATGGAAGATTCCAACTTACTACTAATTATTATTCCTCGGACCAGCTGGGTTAAACCAGCTTATGTTTATACAACCAGCGGAAGGTGCACTGTTACCATTCTGAAATGATATTAACGTGTGCTTGGGTGCAAAAATGCAATCGAGAACCTCCAATATAAATGTCTGTTAATATCCATTGGCTACAAGTCGTCATAGGGACATTGAGCCTTGTTCATATGTATGTACACATGACTTCACCATTCCAGTGTCTTCATTTTTCATCCAAAACGGTTAAATATGATGGCTATTATATAAAATTTGGCAAGCTGGTGGTTACGTAATACCTAACAGTCACGTCAGGAATTAGTCTTCAAACTGAAGAAACAAAACGTACCTGATTTTTGCGGATGCATTGTAATGTTCTGTAATCCAGTAAGCCAGTAACAGTTATATATTATTTTTTTAATACAAAATAATCCACCATTGTCAAAATGTTGAAATAACAGTATTATGTTTTGTACATAAGTTAACCCATGTACTGAAATAATTGGTTAATTGGTAGTTTCTTTCTGTGGCCTGTACATGTGGTTCCTGATTGGCAGGTGTATATTTAGACGGTCCCCAGACACTGTCTAGACACAGTAAAAAAGACGTGCCTCTTTTATTAAGATCACAGGGTATTACAAGCCTACCTGCGTTCTTACTGTAAAACCCTTGATTAAGTAGACTTTCCCATCTAAAAGCACAAAACTGACTAATTAAAAAGAAAAGTATCATTTGGGTGAGTGGTCATTTTTGCTCGAACGTACCCTACCAATAGGTATAATAATGTGCAATAGGTCTAATAATGTAAAACTGCATACGTCTCTGTGGTCCTTTCATGGAACTGGCCACATACTTCTGTACATGTATTTGAAAATTAGAGGAGGGGAGAAGTAGCCCAGTGTAAAATGTTTTCTTGATGGATCAATCCCTGTTGGTGGGCCCATTGAGCTATTTCTTTTTCCAGCCACAATGCAGCCTGACTGGTATATCAAATGCCGTTGTATGTGCTATCCTGTCTAGTAGTGTCATTAAACAAAACAAACTTTATACAAATTAAAACATCAAATATTATTGCTTGAAACGTGTATTCCAGCTTTTCTGTGATGCATTATACATATCAGGGGCGAAATCGATCTCCGTCATTGGGCTATTTCTCACTCCAGCCAGGAGTTTACCGTGATTGGTACATCTACGGCTGTGGTATGTGCTATCCTGTCTATGGGATGGTGCATGTAAAAGATCCATTGCTGCTTATCGAAGAGAGTAGCCCATGAAGTGGGTTTCCTCTATCTATATGTCCAGTGCCATATTTAACCATAAATAAAATATGTTGAGTGTATCATTAAATAAACATTTTCCTTTCTTCCTATACACGTGTATTGATAATTTTGTGTATATTATATATAGCACACGTAAGAGGGTTTCACATTTTTAACTTGCAGTACTTAATGACTTATGCATGTGATTTTTAGTGAGAAGACTAATCTCATTTTGGATACCTCTTGTGCTGCATGATTTATAGCAGGTGACTGAAATTGAGTTGTTATTACACCACGCCTCCAACAATTACTGCAAGTCATGCAGTGTGAATACTGCTTTCATGTGTACAGGCATGGTCATGTGACATTGATCCACTCTGTGGTAAAAAGGTTTTAATGCAGAGCCTTTTGAAAATTGTAATCTTCATGATGCCATATATCCTTACTTAAAGTTTAAGTGAAATTCTGTATCCAAAGATTTATCCAGGATTTTTTTAGCATGGTCTCATGGCTGACTCGGACTGGATTGGGGAAAACTAGTGCGATTTAATCATAATTGGTATCTTTTTACGGCTATTGAATAATGTAGAACACCACTGTTGAATTCACTTATCACAACAGACATCGTTACAAAAATATTTTAAAAGCATCAGTTTTGGAATTTTCAGCGCCAATTTCTTTTGGGAAGGGACCTGTGTATGATATTAACAGAATCCTGGATAAATCCATGGACCCGTTGGTATGCTTTGGATTGGAATGACATAGGATATGCTGCACATACTCTGGAGTTCACCACACGGGATACCAACCATCTTCCATTTCCAAATGATTTTGTGTAACATCATATCAGCAAAAGAATTCAATCTTATTGATGCACTTCAAGAATCGGTTCCCAATTGCAACTTGTGCAGCCTATAGCATCAATGGCATTTTAACCAATCAGTAACAGAACTGTTGGGAATTGTTTTTTGCATGCATGCACACCATTCAGCCAAGATGGTCAGCATTAACATCTATTTTTATTGTGACATAACTGTTATGATCATTGCGCATAGTTTTAATTTACACCCCCCCCCCCCCAATATAAAAAAAAAGCCATACAAACAAAAATACACCTTTTTACTACCAGGTTCCTTTATTATTTTTTATTATTATTTGGTCCAATTTTATCAATATTTAATACTTAGATTTTAAATGGTGTTCATTTAACTTTGGTAACTGGAAATAGCTAGATGGTACATTTTTGTTTATGGTAGTTTGGGCTTTGTTTTTGTCATGAATTACTTTTGAATTAGAAAATATCATGTTTCCCTTTGGAAGTATTTGGTAGTCTTAGATTGGTTTTCACTAAGAAAAGCCACGTCTCAGGATTTTCTCATTGTATGCAAGATCCAGGCTATGGAACTTTGACATTCAACTGTTTGATCATATTGTTACTATTTTAAAGTTTTAGTTTAACGACACCATTAATCATTATTAATTAGTAATCATCGGCTTTTGGATGTCAAACATTTGATAATTTTTATATATAGTCAGGGGAAACTCACTATATTTTTTCATTAGTAGCAAGGGATCTTTTATGTATACCTATCCACAGACAGGATAGCACATACCAAGGCCTTTGATATACCAGTCATGTTTGTTTGTTTGTTTAACGACGCACTCAACACATTATAAGTACGGTTATATCGGCATCGGACATATGGTTATGTCGAGAAAAAAACCCAGTGGTTAGTTGACGGGGATCGATCCTAGACCGACCGCGCATCAGGCGGGCACTGTACCACTGGGCCATGCTGCCCGCTATACCAGTCATGGTGCACTGGCTAGAATTACTTTTTACTATGTAGTACTAATTATTATAATGTGGTACTAATTATTATGGCAAAGTGACTAAATAACAGAAATAATAAATATTAAAATGTTTATGAGTTTGTGCTGATACCATGTCAGAAATCTCCTCTCTAAACAAATCTGTCATTAAATTTATTTGTTTCATGAGAATGACCATAAACAAGACATTAGTATTTTATTTATTATAAACCAATTGCAAACAATCCGCAATGCAGAAGTCAGCAGATGTCAAGACCTACTATGAATTGGGACAGCAAGTGAGCTACGTCATGCTCACGCCAATATTACACTAGTTAGATATTGAGTGATTGTTATAACATGAGCAATATCTTACACTGGTGTGTAATAATTTAGTTTATTCTATAACTTGCCCATGATATTCATGTCATAGTGTGTTAACCCGGTTAATAATGATATGTAAGGTCTCTAGGTAGTGTGTTGCTGTGGATGGGTCATTTGTTTACAAGCCAACAAGACCTGTGTATCTAAGCGTAATGTTCTCAAAGATTTAGTTAAAATGTGGGATGTCAAACTAATTTGGTTCAAGCACACTGTCCTGGGTACACACACACCTTCTGTCTGCCCAGACAAGTGGGATAGTGGTTAGTGAGGGAGAAGAGTATGTAGTGGTCTTACACCTATCCATTGAGTCGGTAAAACTAGTTTTCGGTGTGAGCCGGTACCGGGCTGTGAAACCTGTACCTACCAGCCTTATGTCCAATGGCCTAACCACGACTACCGAGGCCAGTAACTGAAACTGAAAGGGTTAACTCCTGTTTGTAAAGCAGTAATTGAAACTAAGGGAAATAACTCTGAGCAGCATATGCAATGGGAATGTATATTGTGTGGTTTATTATGTATGATGTTAGTCATCACAAATGAAATGCATCTAAGAGTTTATCTTTTTTGTGTGTGTTTTTGTCTTGCTTTTAAAGATTTATTTAATAAATGAAAAAATGTGATATAGATGAGAAAAGCATTACGTTTGAATCAAGATATTTTGCTTTGTTTCCCACTTGGCATTCCTGTATCCCACTTGACATTCCTGTACTCTTTCTGTCCTATACATTTTGGATGTCATGGCGTGCAGAATATTGTGTACCATATGGTGCACTTGTCATACTGCATGAATATATGATGTGCATTGTACTGAATGTATTTGGTTAAAACTCATTATGTATCCAGTATTGAACCTTAAGAATATATACAACATACTTACATTGCAGAATATAAATGGGTACTGGTAGTTCACATTTCAAGTACTGTATTTCAAATTAAAGTTTAAAATGTTGAACACAGGTGAATGCAAAAAACAATGGTAGCATGTGAAATTGTAGCACATGTATGTACATTTAGGTGTGTACTGTTTACATGGTTCTGTCTGGGAATTAGCCTATACTGTGTACCTGCATGCAGTCTACAGATTAGATAGTGACAGCTAGATACCACAAAGACAGTTGACAAACCCTAGTATAATGATTTTTAGCTTGTTTCCTGTTTTAAACAGAATTGTGAGTATTTTGTGACTACATATTCATGGATTTACTTACATTTGTTACATTATAATACTTTTTCCTCATAAATGCATGTAATAAAATGATTTTACTACATGTAGCAGATTCAGTGAACAAAAGTAGATTTTACATTAATTTGTAGCAACAACGTAAACATACAAGGGTCATATAAGTTACCACCGTGCACTGTAGATAATGCTTGCAAATTAATGTGAACAGTAAAATAATAAAAGTATAGTAATTCAATCGCAGTTAGATATATGTATACTATGGGTTTTAGAGTATTCATGAAGAAAGGTGAAATGTAATTAGAGCAGACGCCTCCATTAATTTTCATTGGTCAAGTTTCAAGTTGTCATAAATAATAGTATTAATACACCACTATACTGGTACTTGACTGCTAACGTTGGTTTGGATTCAACATCAAATTAACTGTGTATATAGAGCATAACTAGTTAATGACATGGGATATCTGCCTTATTCTGTAAGAATAGGAAATTCTGCTCGGTAGGCTTGCGGAATTTATCATTCGACCTGAACCAGATAGAGCAGATATCAGACGTCAGTTGCTAGTTATTATTTTTATCCTGCAAATAATAAAAATTAAGGGGAAAAGCTATTATTTCTGTTATTTCTGCCACATTGTATGATGACCTAGAGGTCAAATGAGCAATTTTGTAATGTAGCTATGCATGTGACGTCATAAGAGTGACGTCAAAAGTTATAATCTGCTAGTATACATTTATGACTTTGCTTTAATCCGTCAACATAATCTGTCAATAGAAACAGTTGTTGCAGGATGAATGTATAATCATTAGTAAATGTACATGTATGGTGGCATACAGGATGTGTCGTGTATTTATTACCAAATTAGTTTGGAAGAGCGAATGATCACTCGTGCTTCTCTCCACACTCTCCATGAAAGTTTTAAGAGTGTTACAAATTGACAGCCTTATAATAATAAAATGTATAATGCATTTTATTATAAACTTCATGTGATTGTTTGTCTATCAACATTTCAGAAGAGTGATCTTCAGCTCACATTGATTTAGCTCATGGCAAAGGTTGAAATCTGTCACTGCATTGGTCCTTTTGGGTTATTCATTCCACCAATGCTTGTTATTCATTTAGCGAAAAAGCACATTTAAAGACCTTTCTTGTTGCTAATGTGAATCATTTAGCCTGTTTGCACTACGGAAGCAGAGGTGATTTGTTTCTCCTTCTAATTAACTCTCAGATGATTAAAACAAATGTGCCAGGATGGTCTTTCAAGACTTAAACAATTTCTTTAATTCCTTGCTTTACTGTTTTTTGCTGTTGAGATAGCAAATAAGATTACCAATTTTGGACATCGATAGTTTGTTTTGTTTAAGAACACCACTAGAACATATTGATTTAGTAATCATCGGCTATTGGATGTCACACATTTTAAAATAGTTTTAGAGAGGAAACCGTCTAAATTTTTTCATTAGATCTTTTATATACACCACCCTACAGACAGGATAGCACATACCACAGCCTTCTGATAATACCAGTCATGGTGCACTGGCTAGAATGAGTAATAGCTCAGTGGGTCTACTGATAGAAATCAATAACAAACCGACTGTGCATCAAGTGTGTGATTTACCACTGAGCTACGTCCCACCTATGAATGAAATATTGGTATATATTCTCTGTAGAGTTCAGAGATGCATCCATAGATCTGCCATGTGTTCAGTTGATACCACTGAGCTACATCCCACCCATCAATGAAATATTGGTATATATTCTCTGTAGAGTTCAGAGATGCATCCATAGATCTACCATGTGTTCAGTTGATACCACTGAGCTACGTCCCACCTATGAATGAAATATTGGTATATATTCTCTGTAGAGTTCAGAGATGCATCCATAGATCTGCCATGTGTTCAGTTGATACCACTGAGCTACGTCCCACCTATGAATGAAATATTGGTATATATTCTCTGTAGAGTTCAGAGATGCATCCTTAGATCTGCCATGTGTTCAGTTGATACCACTGAGCTACATCCCACCCATCAATGAAATATTGGTATATATTCTCTGTAGAGTTCAGAGATGCATCCATAGATCTGCCATGTGTTCAGTTGATACCACTGCAGGAAACATTTTGTTTTCAAAATTATGATTTGCAACATTTGAAAATTCATTAGCAAATACTGTTTAATGTTTCAAAATTTTGTAGTGATTTCTGAAACTTGCAGTGACAGATCCAGAAAATCCATTTGGGTGGGGCAGGGGGGAGTGGAGTCCCAATTACATGTGACTGAAGGCCACAAACATTCCCTTAGGGATTCCTTGGATTCTCTAATGTTAAAACCCCCAAAACAATATAACTTTCACAAAATTTAGGGGGAGGGTGATCCTCTGAGGCCTTCCTTAGATCTGCCACTGACTTGTGTAGTGAATCACAAGGCAATACTGAAAAAAACTTTCCTTGAATTTGTTCTTTATACTGTGATGTGATCACTACACTGGTTTTGACACTTGATGTTAAATGAATCTGACAGACCAAGAATCAGTCAAATCATTAACAGGTGCTCGGGACAGAATATATAGCGACTCTTGCCTACTTTTTTTGTGTGACATTGAATCTGAAAGAAAAACTTTGTCCAATCCATGTACTTTAAATGGTTCAGTGACCGTATGCTTATGTTGTTTTGGTATGTTGTCGTGGACCACATCAGACTAATATGGCTTACTTTTCATGCTTTACTGAGCAGTAAACAGTAATGTTGTCTGACCCATGCGTACCCAGTAAGTGTGCCATTTGATGCACAGTCATTAATCTTGTATGTAAATAAGGCACCATTATTGCTGGCACTGTGGGTAAGTCACTTGGCTTGAGCATGGTTCATGTGCTTCATGAAAATTCTTCAAAGTCTTGTAGTCACACAACTGAACACAGGACTGGTGCACATGATTCCCTGTACTTGTATCAACTGAACACAGGGCTTGTGCATGTGGATCCCTGTACTTGTATCAACCGAACACAGGTTTTGTGCATGTGGATCCCTGTACTTGTATCAACCAAACACAGGGCTTGTGCACATGGTTCCCTGTACTTGTATCAGTTGAACACAGGAATTGCACATGGTTCCCTGTACTTGTATCAACTGAACACAGGGGGGTGCACATGGTTCCCTGTACTTGTATCAACTGAACACAGGGCTTGTGCATATGGTTCCCTGTACTTGTATCAACTGAACACAGGGTTGTGTATGGTTCCCTGTACTTGAATCAACACAAGAAGACGAGCAGTTTGCATACAAATATTGTTATATTATTTAACAATTCATTAAATTTGATACTTTTGACAATTATAGAGGTATGGCCACATTATACATTGTACGAATGAAAACATGTATCACTTTCATTTATAATTACCGGTAACTATTTCAGTGTTGTAGTAAACTCTTTCTAGGAAAAATGTATATATACAACATGAGGAGAATCTCTGTTCTGCAGTTTAGTTTATTCAGGTCGGTAAATGAATGCTTGACATCTAATAGATGATGATTAATAAATTAGTGTGCTCTAGTGGTGTCATTAAACAAAACAGTCTATTTTGTACAGGTAGCAATACCACTAGTCTGTGTGGTGACTACAGATGCTGATCAAGACCAATCATGTGTCCAAATGGTAGTCATGGTTTAAAATGTTTTAACATGTCATTAAGACAAATTCTGTTTTCTAACACACCAGGAAGTCATGCGATGTGTACATATGTTATAGAGAGCACAAAAGAACCCATCCCAAATTAGGTTAACCTTTAATGGAAAGGCAATATGCATTGAATTCTAATCGGATCAAACCAGGTCAGGGCACTTTTAGTTGAGAGCAGACATATTTGTTAACATATAGGGCATATAGTTTTATGAAAATGACACAGCACGTTTTAATTATAATTATATGATGTCAGACATATGGTTAACGACCACACAGATAATAAAAGATAAAACCTTCTGTTGCCGTGCAATGGACTACTCTCTCCGAATAAGCAGCAAGAGATCTTTTATATTCATAAACAGGATAGTACATACCATAACCTTTGTTACACCAGGATTAATTTTTTTTTTAAATATTAAGTCATATTTGACTACCATATGTGATAATTTGTGGAATTGTGTCACATTTTCTACTCTAGTTTTATTTTGATGTGTCTTAACAGTATATAATATATTATATATATGTACATGTATAATATTCAGTATATAATATATTATATATATGTACATGTATATAATATTAGTAATAAAGAAGTTTGTTTTTATTTAACAACACCACTGGAGCACATTTAGTTATTTATAATCATTTGGTAATTTAGACATATATATTCTTAGAAAGGAAACCCACTACATATTTTACATTAGTAGCAAGGGATATTTTATATGGATCATCCCACAGGCAGGGTAGTACATACCACAACCTTTGATATACCAGTTGTGGTGCACTGGCAGGAAAGAGAAGTAGCCCAATGGCCACACATCAAGTGAGTGCTTTTACTACTGGGCTACGTCCTGCCCCTTATAATATTGGTAAGTAAATATAGGATAAAGTATATTGTCCTGAGATTATATGTTAAGAATAGTGTTTATTATACCATTTTGCAAATTAATGAACAGTGTATAATGTGACAATAATTAGCTATTAGAAACACTGTGACTGAAGAAACTTGGATAACTACATTTTATGACTGATGAAAACTGAAGTTGCTCATTCACCTGAGGCTTGTGAAAGACCCATACCAAAAATAAACTACATATCATATGTGAACATAAGCCACTTTGATCTCAATCTTCACTATACGTGTAGATGCACACAGGAAAATTATTCATTCATAAAATGGAGAATACATAGACCAAGTGGAAATTCACTAGAAACAATTACCAACTTGAAATTTGTTGAAAATGAGAACAAGATATGTATTGGAATTTAAAAAACCCCATTAATTCTATGATAATTTGTTAGATTTTGCTGGCAGAGAAAAGCGACTGAGAAGACTAAGGCATTTTGAATAGTCATATGGCTAATAGCATCTTGAGGTTAATGTTAGAAGAGCTATCTTTACATATAGTATGGCATTGGTGAGAAACATTTTATGCACACCCGTTGATGATATATCAAGAGTTATATATGGTATCACATGGGAATAACATGTGTGTTATAAACTTAAAGGCATTTGATTGACTGCTCCTAGCTGAGTGCCCAGTCATTGTAGCCATACTATCCACTGAAATAAGCATAAGTGAAATTAATTGCTCTGTGACATATTTTAACCTGAAACTGACTGCTCTGTAATAAGTCATCTGCAATTACTGTAAAAAATATAAATTAATTGGAAAAGAAGTTTTATTTTATATAAACCTTTTTTTTTCCAAATCAAAGGAAATCCTACCCTTGTGTCTGTTAGATACAATTTATCTTTCAATTTGATTAAAATTATATTTAGATTCATTTTGAAACAACTCGTAATATAAATTGTATTTTATTACAGCTTTTGTAGTATTCTCTTTGTAACACTGACAGGGATTGCTGTCATAAAGTGTTGTTTTCTGTGGCCAGTAACTTGATGTAATCTGAGAACTGATATCCATGTACCCGGTACTATTATGTTACCATGGAACGCTTTAATATTGTATTAAGTAACTGCCTGCACTATAATATCAGGTTTGTTTTGACTGTGCTGAAAGTTTATTGCATTTCTTGTCTATTACAGAACGATACAACTTCCTGATTTCAAACTAAAATATTGATGTACATGAAACCCGTCTAAATCAGACACCCACCTCACCAAGTAAAAAGTGTGGTTTCAAGAGGTATCCGGTTTAGAGAGGTTGTGCTCTATACTGATATTTAATAACAGATTGAAAAAGATCTGGTTTTGAGGAGGGAATTCTGGTTTATAGAGGGTCCAATTTTTAGGAGTTTCACTGTATTACCGATACTATTACACGCATGTGTGAACTTGCAGCACATGTCAGTTGGTGTCTGATTTCAAAATGACCGTAATTCATGGTGTGTGTCTTGTTTAGTCAACAGTACAGAAACTAATAGTACATAAAGATAATAATAATTTATTCTGGCTGTTTATAGTGTACAAGATTTATAAATAAATACATCAAAAGGTCATAAGCATTAACAGTTTTGAATTTAATAATAATTTTTATCATATAATGCGTAAGTCATCCAATGGAAACAAAGTGTCTGATATTTTTGGTATCACCATACTTTGAGAATCGGATAACAATGCAAATTAGGTCATGTGACCAGCATGATTGACACCCAAAAATGTAAACAAATCAAAATGGCGAATCTGTATCAGTAGACGGTAGGGGTGAGGGCATGATAACAGAGGTTATTGACAAAGGAAACCATGTAAAAGAATATTTAGTAAATACTGCCGGAACCGACTATGAGGCGAGACTGCCTCAGTGGAGGCTTGTGAAGATAGCTAAAACAAATTACGAGGGTCAAGCAGACGTATCGTAAGTTTTTCTACGGACAGAAAGTCTCGATAATTAACTACTTTAGTATTTGGTGTTGTGTCCCTTTGACAAGCCACGCCCTCACTTGCTATCTTCATTAACCACGCCTCCTCAAATAATGTAATGGCGGATTTAATCATTGCAGCGGCGAACAAAGTTTAAAAAGAAACGTTTATGAAAAGATTGACATTATATGATAAAAAGATTATTATCCTCGTGTTTTTCGGTATCGTCAATATCATATATTAGGAATAAAAATTATGTATTATGCTCGCCAGAGGCTCGCATAATACAATTTTTATTCCTAATATATGATATTGACGATACCGAAAAACACTCGTATAATAATCTATATTAATTATACTGGCAGCTAAATGGTACAACAAGCCATCACAAATTCCACATTTGTATAACCTAATATATGTAGTTGCATAACCTTTTTGGAATTTTATTTTTGTTGTACTTAAATGATAAATCGTTTATGAAAAATGCATAATTGTTTGATGTACAAATGAAATAGTTATTTCCTGTAATCTGAAGAGGTTTTTTTTTTAATTAATAAACTTGTACAGTTATTCTCAGAGACTGTTAAAAAACTTGAAAAAGATTTATAAAATTAAAACATTTAATAACTTTTTCTCTCTATTAAAATTCATGTTTAACTCAATGTTAAACATGAATTTTAATAGAGCGAAAAAAAAGTCAATACATTTTTGTCTATCTCCTAAACAATAGTTCCTTAATAGTTCTCTGTTTGGCAGTACGGTATTAACAAAATAATATTTAGAGATTAAAACAATTTTTAATATATGGATTTTAGTGTTTTTTTCTTTTTAATTTAAATTAAGTTAACCATTGAAAAGATTCAAAATGAAAGATTCCTCCTAAAGGTTTAATTGTGTCCGTCTACTGAGTTCACTGTAGTGGGGTTATTTCAAGACCAATATTAATATACTGATATAAATAAAGAGATATGTTTAAATTTAATGAAGAATAGCTAATTAAAAAGGAGAGCTGTCCAGGTCACAAGTCCATATGATAATAATTATTAATTATTTAGGAAACAAATGTGGCTAATGGTTAGCAACAGGGTACATATTGTTCAATAACTGTAACCCTAGTCACGCTCAAAACATGTTTAGTGTTGCTGTCATATTGAATGTGTGGCTGTTTGTGTTGACACCATTGGTGGTTTCATACAGGTCATTAATTTAATGTACACATCTATTATTGAGTTGTCCTTGAACCTGATGTACACATTATTTCTTAAGTATAAATATAGATATAGGTTTATGTGGTTATACAGTGCCAAAATCAACAACATGTAAAATATTAATCTATGACTTGCAGAATATTGAGGTGGGATGTAGCCAAGTGCTAAAGTGCTTGCAAGATGTGCTGTCAGTCTAGGATTGATCCTCATGCAATTGGCCCATTTGTCTATTCCAGCTAATGCACCACAACTGATATATCAAAGGCACTATCCTGTTTGTGGCGTGGTGCATATAAAAGATCCCTTGCTACTAATGGAAAATTGTAGTGGGTTTTCTCTATAAGACTGTTTCAAATACCACATGTTTAACATCAGTAGCAATGTACTTTAGTGGTGTCATTAAAACAAACAAGTAAACACAGAATATTGTAGCATTAATTACATTGAAATTATAAGTGTATATATGTTGTTGGTATTATTTTTATTACGATGCAAAAAAAACACACCAAAAAAAACAAAAAAATTAATCCAAAAAAAAAAAAAAAGCTGAACTGGAATTGTGTTATATTTATAGGTCAGGGCATTTAAAGGGACATTCCTGAGTTTGTTGCATTGTAAGATGTTTCCTACTAATAAAATATTCTACGATTAAACTTACATTTTAAATACTGTAAAATACTTTATTTTCGAGGGGTGCAATTTTCGCGCTAAAGAAAAATCACCATGTTCGCGGAATTAATATTTCACGCATCCTTGATTAAACTTTTTTCTTTTTCTTTTTTTAACACCACTATTATTTATCAATAAATCCTGTTTTTACAGTCAATGCATAAGCTACCTTGACATGGGCTTAATTAGTTCTGAATAGTTTATCAATTAAGACTTGCCAGTCCACCTGGTCTACAAATAAAGACGACCAATTGATCGTGTCGGCATTCTACCAGATCAAATGATTAGTGTTATAACAGGTAAAGGGTCTCACTGAAATTGAGTAGATGGCCGCTTGTAAGCATTATATTATATAACGAGTTGTTAATCTCTGTAATTCAGTATTGTACTGTAATTCATCCACAATGTCTTTATTTCCCCGAAATCCAAAACGCCCGGTTTGCCAAATCCATGCGAAAGTAAAACTGAAAACGAGGCAGAAAATACTTCAGTTGACAAGGATACTCCTAAAACGCGAAAGCGTGGTGAAGAAATAAAGGAGGTCTTTCTTAAACGGGTGAGCAATACAGTAAGCAAACATTCAAATTCCAGACAAGTTGGTAATTAACTGGGACCAGACTGGAGACAGTGGAGTATCACTCATTCCTGGGGGGTGATTGGACCATGGAAGAGAGAGGCTCTAAACAGGTGACAATATCGGGTGTTGACGACAAATGACAGATCACGGTTTTGTTGGCGATCACCAAAAGTGGAGACATGTTACCACCCCAAGTCATCTACGCTGGAAAAACAGACCGGGTCATCTACAACAATTAATCGGTCACAATCTGTTTGGTTTAATTTTTCACGTGTCCTAAAATTCGCGCTAAATGTGTTTGCGCGAATAGCGCGAAAATTAAGTCCCCGCGAAAATAAAGTATTTTACAGTATATATTTTTGTTTAGAATATCAGTGTCTGTATATTCAATGTGTTTCTGGTCGTGTTAATATTTGTAAGAAGCCAAAACTGGATTCTGTCTTAAAATGATGTCATACGTACGAAAAAATAATATTTTAGGAAATAAAATGAAATTTAATCTATGAAAAATATTAGAACGATAAGAAACACGTTTAATATACAGCCACTACTATTTTATGCTGAAAAATATAATTGATATGTAATTACAATCGTTAAAAAGGCTCTGTTAGTCGATAGCATATTAAAAGTTGCAGCAATGCAAGTCCCTTTAATGTAGGAGTTCTGTCTGCATTGTTGTTTCTTAGAGAGGATGAACAAGGTTTAGTGTGAACACTATCAAATTAATGGCATCTGTGCAATGTATTAATCATGCCAGTTAGTTATTGTACATTGTATTGTTGACTTACCACAAGATTCATTAGACTGTCTTATTAAACCTTGACAAAACTTCCCAGTTTATTTTTAGAGTGATTATGTTAAAAAAAAAAAAAATCATTGTTTGCATCTTTTGTTTTTTCATACCTATTTAACTTGAATAAAGTAAAAGATAACAGCAGCTCATATATAGGCAGATACACCAGAAATGCCATCCGTCTAACTGGGAGAGGACTATAGGTTTTTTCTGCCAGTCTGTCTGTCTGTCTGTCTATCCATCCATTTGTCTGTCAGTCTGTCCCACATAGAGGTTTCCAGACTTTTTTCACATTGCCTAAACATACTGAGCTGGATTTTTTTTGTATGGCTTTATCATGTAGAGTTACAAATTAGATTGAGTTTCATTGAGTTTTGACCATTTTTAGCAGAGTTATGGCCCTTGAACTAAGGAAAATTAGTTTGGTCCCTTAGGTGTCATATATAATATATTTATTGCTTTGGCTGTACTGTCAGAATGCTTGGTCCATTTGTTTTTTCAGACCAAAAATTGCCATCAGTGTCACACTCTTCTACTTACAATTATGTTTAACATTTAAAAGCCACTGCTGAATTGTTGTTAATAATTGTTTTCTAAACCCTAAACTTTTCTCCACTCCCCTCGCCCTCCCCCCTTAAATGCTTGTTAGCATCAATGTTTCATTAGTCTTCTACTAGTCCAAGGGAACTATATGTTTTGTCCACATCTCTGTCTGTCTGTCTGTCTGTCTATCTATCTGTCTGTCCATCTGTCTATCTATCTGTGTCCATGTGTCTCACATATAGTTTTCCAGACTTATTTTTTTGCCTTGAAATATCAACTGAAATTTTGTGTATAGCTTTATCATATACAGAGTTACACATAAAGTTTGAGATTCTTGGAGATTGTCCCATTATTGACAGTTTTGACCCTTGACATATTTATCAAGTTTACAATGCTGATACCTTGATGTTTATTCGTGTCACTGTTCTCATTGTACTAATTCTTGTGTTACTTATATTTAAACTCCACACAATTGATCAAAATTTACGTGGTGGTCATTTTGTTGTGGAGTTTCTTGACATAGTTTTGGTAACCTTCTGGTAACCTGATAGACTATTGTTGACTTAATTCACGGTCAGCATGTTTGCTTAGGGATAATATTCATTACTACCTGTGGGGCATTTCATAGTAAAAGATGTAAATGATAAAGGTTAATAATAGAAGCATGTTTTCATTTGGACATTATGTTTTAACTAAAACCCAAGGAATTCATGTCACGTCAAAAGTGATTTTTTTTTTACACACATTAATATGACCTGGGCGGGACGTAGGCCAGTGGTAAAGTGTCCACTTGATGTGTGGTCAGTCTAAGATTGATCCCTGTCGGTGGACCCATTGGGCTATTTTTCATTCCAGCCAGTGCTCCACAGCGGGTGTAACAAAGGCAATGGTATGTAATACACTGTCTGTGGGATGATGCATATAAAAGATCCCTTGCTGCTAATCAAAAAGATTAGTTCATGAAGTGGCGACAGCGGGTTTCCACACTCAGTATCTGTGTTGAGTGCATCATTAAATAAAATAAATTTTCTTCATTAAGATATGACCCATTGTAGACTTGTGACTGGCAACTCCACAATGATGATCTGGTCACAATGCAGAGCTATGTCATCCAATAAAATAAGGACATCTGAAATTGGTTGTTCTGTGACATGTAAGTTAACCTCAGACTAATACTGTTTTATGCATAAGTTAACATCTGTATGAGTGCAATAAATACATTTTAGTTGGTTTTTAAGATTATGTAATAAATAGAAAATAGAGGTTTTGTCACAAGTATTTTTTAATATGGAAAATACCAACTGAGTCTATGTTAATCAGTATTTGTCAAGGCTCTGCTGAGACAAATACTGATTAACTAAATGAGGTTGATATTTCACACATTAAAAAACACTAGTAGCATATTCTATTTATCCTATAACACTTCAAAATAACATTTTAATAAGATTTTTAGTAAATCATGGTACTAAAAGTCTCTGCCATCAGGGACGTCATCATGATTGTTTTAACATACCAAACCGCCTTTATTAATTATTACCTAGCAAGGAATTCAAGATTGAGATGAACATTGCAATAATGTCGATCAGCCCATTGCAATTAAAGCTTGGCAGTTTGGATACATTGTTATCATGGACCACAGTTGGAGAACTGGAAGATTGTTGTTGTCTCAAGGTATTGGAATTGATTTGGGGTAATTACAGTAATCATTGTAATCACTGTAAGTCACTGCATTAAGCTAGTGCTTTAAGGCGGTTTTCATTATGTAGGATGTGAGTGCGTGTGCATGGGTGAGCGTCCTTGAGCATTTGGAAAACAATAAATCGGAATTTTGGCGCAATTTTGATGGTCGTTCTAAATGAAACAGGACTATAATATTTCCTTACAGAAATGTCTTATTATATGAAGCATGTAGACAAATGTTATATTGGTAACAACAGTAAGGGAAAGAGGATTTTGTTTAAATCGGAAAAAAGTGGAATAAAATGTGGTCAAAGAAAAAAACCTATGACAGCAACCATTATTTTGATTGCTTGCCCTTTTTTAATACTGAATTTTTAAATTTTATTACGAAAAAACCCAAGTTGTCTTTTTTTTGTTTCAAACACATTTTATTTGATTTTGTTTTCCCGAACGAGATCTTCTTTCTCTTACAGTTGTCACCAATATTCATTTGTAAAAAAAATCAGTGATATACTCATTGCATTATTTATGCCTCTCAGTATATATAGATTATGTCTGGAAGCTGAACCATTTTTATAAACTGATTGTTAAGTGTAAATCATTTTACTTCCTGTAGCAATTTTTGCTGTATCTGGGAGTGACATCAAAGTGAATTCAGTCATCACACAGATCGTTTGCCTCAAAAGAAAATTTTGTGCAGTAAACAGAACTACACTAAAATATAACCATGTACAATTTACATCGTTAGATGTTGCAATTTTTGTAGAACTGGACCAAAAGTACTTAATTTTATATGACTTAAAAAATCTTCTGTACACTGGCAGTGCTATCTTTTATTGATTTGAAGTTAGGGGTGAGATGTAGCCCAATAGTAAAGCGCTTGCTTGATGCAAGGTCGGTTTGGGATCGATCCCCATTGGTGGGCCCATTGGGCTATTTCTTGCACCAGTCATTGCACCACGACTGGTATATCAAAGGCTGTGTTATCCTGTCTATGTGATGGTGCATATAAAAGATCCCTTGCTGCTAATAAAGTGTTGACAGCGGGTTTCCTCCCTCAATATCATCATAGTCCTTAACCATATGTCTGACGCCATATAACTGTAAATAAAATGTGTCGAATGCATTGTTAAATAAAACATTTTCTTCATTTGAAGTTGTAATATTTTATATGTGACAGTATTATTATCATGTCCTCTGTACGTACTCTAAAAAAGACTATTACAATGTTATGATATCTGAAATTTCTAAAACTGCATACCCTATAAGTATGCTACATAAACATGCCATGATAATATTGATACTTAATAGTTGATGCCTTATTTGTTAGTACTTAATGTTTTGAATTTACCATAGTTTAACACCCAATAGCCAATGTATTTTTCATGCTGGGGTGTCGTTAAACATTCATTATTTGTCGGTATTTCAAATTCAGTGGTATGTGCTATCTTGTCTGTTAGCATTTGCCAAATAATGATGCTATTCAAGAAATAATGAGGTATATGGTGGGAGTAGATTTTCTTATTCTCAGACCAACTTTAAACAGTATTACACACAGCCATAGATAAAAATGATATGCTGGATTGTCATTAAACAGCTTTGACACTAGTCCAACATTCCTTTCATTTTGGTTACCACTGTATAGAATTATCTTTGGTTGTATAGGATCAAATCACATCTGTGGATTCATTCTTCAGTTGGATTTTGTTCCTGTCCCAACCAGTGCACCATGACAGGCATATCAGAAGTTGTGGTTTACAGTGCTGTCCTGTCTGTGGGAAAGTGCATATAAAAGATCCCTTGCTGCTAATACGAAAATGTCAGAATTATCAAATGCACTCACTCGATGCACAGTTAGTCTGGGATTGATCCCATTCAATGGGCCCATTAGGCTATTTCTCATTCCAGCCAATGCTCCAAAGCTAGTATAACAAAGGTTGAGGTATATACTATCCTGTGTATAGAATACTGCAAATAAAAGATCCCTTGCTGCTAATCAGTAGGAGTAGCCCATTGTATGGCAGCAGCAGGTTTCTTCTCATTATTTGCATAGTCTTTAACCATGTCAGATGCCGTACATAAATGAATGATTGTTTAACGACACACCAACACAACCATAATTAAAATGTGTGTTCTTAAATAAAACATCCCTTCCTTCCTTTTTTTAGTGTTGTCATTAAACAAAACAAAAACTTCAACTGTGTCTTTCCTTGTTGTACAACCACAGTTGAATGTTCTGCAGATGGGGTACCACGCGAATCGACACCATTATTCCTTAAATTGTTCATCACAACATTCACCAGTTGCCTTGACTTACTTGCTCTCAGGACTGCAGCACAGATTGTGATTGATACCGGTTTGTACAGTGAATCAACACCTCCCGAGAGTGCAATAAGTGAAAACAACTGGCTAATTGCTAGGAGAGACTGGCACAGGATTACTTGCCTAGACTGAGAATTCCATAGACATGGATTATGGAGGGTTACATTGTACAGCTTG
>JAECMU010206174.1:0-14664 GCA_016106625.1 Dracogyra subfuscus
ACAGTATACAGTGAGAAAGTCAAGCCACTGCCACCATATGCACGATCTACAGTATACAGTGAGAAAGTCAAGCCACTGCCACCATATGCATTATACTCATACATATAACAGCAAGATATCTTTTATGTTCTTTTCTACATAGGACAGGGGCGGGATGTACAACAGTGGTAAAGCACTCACTTAAAAATTAAAAAAAATTTTTTAAAAAAATGGTTGGGATTGAGAGAGTACCCTGCCGACATGAACGGTGTCATGGTTAGGCTGGTAGGTACACGGTTCACAGCCCAGTACCGAATCCCATCCAGAGCAAGCTTTAATGACTCAGTGGCTAGGTATAACACCACTACATCCTCTTCTCTCTCACTAACCACTAACAACACACAATTAACCACTAACAACAAACAACTAACCACTAACAACAAACAACTAACCACTAACAACAACCAACTAACCCACTGTCCTGGACAGACAGTCCAGATGGCCGAGGTGTGCCCAGTACAGCGTGCTTGAACCTTAATTGGATATAAGCACAGAAATAATGTTAAAGGAAAGAAAAGAGAGCACCCTAATCCCTTAAAGGTGATGTAGATATCCCAAGTCCCATCATACCCACAGGCATAGGAAACAGGGGGGATGTGCCCCCCACTTTTCAGATATTTTGCTTTATATTTGCTTTATAATAGTGTAAAAGTGTGTAAACATAAAAGTGTACCCCCCACACCTCTGTCAAGTACTCTACCACAGAGCTGTACACCTTGCATCTAAATAAAATTCAAGTGACCTCTCAACAGCATTAAGTTATGACAAGCCAACAATAAACGGGTCTTAGGAGGTTTTTATTTCTGGCGACCTGCTGATTTATTTAAATATGGCAGATTTCGACAATACATTAACAACATTTATTGCAGTAATTTGAATGAGTCAAGCAGCTAGTAAAACATTTTACTTCAACACTGCCACTAGTCTGACACAGTTTTAAAAGTTAAAATGTGTTTTGTTTAATGATACCACTAGAGCACACTGATTTATTTAAATAATCAGCTATTGGATGTCAAACATTTGGTAAATTTTGTAACAGTCTTAGTAAAAACCTGTTATATTTTTGTATTAGCAGTAAAGGATCTTTTAAATTCACTTTTCCCCACATACAGGACAAGACAGCACATACCACTGCCTTTGATCTACTAGTTGTGGGTCACTGGTTGGTCTGAAACGGCTAATTCACAACAGTTAAATGTACACACATGACCAGTGACATTATAGTATTATGTTTTAAAGTGTCCAGTGGTTTTCATATACAAAACATACTTTTTTTTCTTTTCTTTTTTTGTTGGTTTGTTTAACGACACACTCAACACATTTTAATTACGGTTATATCGGCGTCGGACATATGGTTATGTTGATAAAAAAAAAACCAGTGGTCAGCTGACGGGGATCGATCCTAGACCGACCGCGCATCAGGCGGGCACTGTACCACTGGGCCACGCTGCCCGCTACAAAACATACATGCATAACATTGTTTCCATAGAAACATGAATATACTACATTGAATTTTAAGTAATGTCCTGAAAGATGTGTCTCAAAGCCCAAGGTTCTTCCATCGCTTTGTTTCATCGATGCCTAACATAATCTTCAGGCAACAAATGCAAACTACTGTCCAAACCAAAATGTTAACAACTACGAAAAATTGCTCTCCTACCTTTAATTATCATTACATTTCCCCCACATTTTGTCCACACACAAGTTGTTAAAAAACCATTACAGTGACACAGCTTTCACATATGAGACTGTACTGATGTCTTTTCTGAGATAGCATAGGGAAAAATACATGCAATTTTTAGCCGGCTGCCATTTTGCTTTTTTATGGAATATTCTTCAAGAGGGGTGAAAGCCTCCAAAGTATGTTACACAATTAATATAAAATCAATGCTCTTTAGTGGTATATTTCAACAAACACAAAATAATTAAAAAAATTATAATATGAGGTCATCATGTTTGCTTTTATATAACATGTTATAACGTTGCTAGATTAAGTCATATCCTTTCACCCCTCTCGAAGAATATTCCATAAAAAGTCAAAATGGCAGCTGGCACAAAATTACATGCTTTTTGCCCTATGCAATCTCAGCGAAGTCGACAATGGTGACAATCTGTGTCATTGCTATGGTTTTTCCTAGATTTCTGTCTGGACAAAATGTGAGTAAAATTTAACAAAAATAAAGGTAGGAGAGCAATTTTTGGCAGTTGTTAACATTTTGGTTCGGACATTAGTACGATTAATTTATGAACGTTCCTATTTTCTGCTCGATGTGCAGTCAGTCTGGGATCGATCTTCGTCGTGGGCCCACTGATTCATTTCTCGTCACAGCCAGGGCACCACGACTGGTATATAAAAGGCCTTGGTATGTGCTATCCTGTCTGTGGGATGGTGCATATAAAAGATACCTTGCTGCTAATCGGAAAGAGTAGCCCATGAAGTGGCGAAAGCAGGTTTCCTCTCTCAATATCCGTGTGGTCATTAACCATATGTTTGATGCCATATTACTGTAGTTAAAATGTGTTGACTGCATCGTTAAATAAAACATTTCCTTCCTTCCTATATCCAAAATTGTAAACTGATGGCGAGTGTGTTCTATATTGTGATTAGTTAATTACATTCCTTTTCTGGGATCAAATGAAAATAACACCAGGAAAGTTAATGACATCATTACAAAGGTGAAGTTGACGATTCAATGGTCAGTTAAGATTGTAGCCAGGTATTTCTTTCAAGAAATACCAAATATACACTGGGTTCCGTAGAAAAAAACTTTCAGTTTACAATGGACAGAACCATATCGCATTTTTACTCTCGAGTCTGCATAGGGTCTGGAAAATTTTATAAAATCCATTAAAAGTGGAGTGCGGAATTAACGTAGAGTGTGGACATTTTTTAGGGAAATATAACTAAATTGTAAAATTGACCAGTAATTAATGAAAACATAATACAACTGTAGTAAGATCTTGAAAGTATGCATATGTACCCATATGTTTCTAATACTTAACTGTTACAACTGTATTACTGTCACACACAATTCATTAAAACCTTAAGTGTATTTTTATGTAATTATGATAATTAATGTGAGGCAAGATTGCAGCTTTGAAAAAACAATCCAAAAGTTCCATGCAAGAAAGACAAAACAATCAGGGTGGATGACAGCTCGCTAGATTCATCTCATATAGTTAACACAGGTCATTTATTACAAAACGCAATTTCATCAACTTAATTTTTATCTGTATCATTATTTATTTTTAAAGCCTAGGTGGGGACATTTATGATGCCAGGGAATGGCATTCATAAATCTCAGCTGAAGATTCACAAATAACTGGTTATCAGCTATGTCTTCTTTTTGCAGAACACGATGGAAATGGAAAGCGGTTAGATGTAACTCGCTAATTTCTAATAGAGGCAGTTTGTAAGCATTTAATAAATTAAGAATTGTAATAAGAGTTGAGTGCCGAATTAGCATAGGGGGCTACATTTTTTTCAGATGTTAATAAACGTAGGGTGCTGAATAAGCGTAGACACAGACATTTTTTCACAAATTTAATAAACGTAGGTGTATGTTTATTCGGCACTCGAGAGTAGATTTATGGATGTTACGGTCTATATGATGCCCACAAATGTTTCATTTTTGACCTTAGGCTAATACTTTCAGTCAAAAATGACATTTACAGGATCGAATACACAATAACATCTGCAAACCTAAAAACTCCACATGGTTATCTCCTAAGACATTCAGGCAAGCTAGTAGTGTTATGGTATACACCATGCCATACAGTGAAACCACAAATTACCACCATCTCTAAATTAAAGTAGCCATCCGTCTTTGAAGACCATCATACTAAATTCACAAATCATCAAATAAAATACAGACCAGTTTATTTCAAGGCTGTTCATAACTATTTACTATGCCAAGCATTTTAATTTATAATTACTATGACTTCTGTATTAAAATAATTTTTGTTTATCCAGCTTTTGTGAGCTTCTTAAACTTTTTTCGGTACAATCTCCAGATTTCCCCTTTATGACAAGGAATCATTTAATCCACAGATATATTCATAACATAATTGACACTCCTATTACTGCTATTTAGTAGCAATAACAAATACTTTTAAAAGGCTGAGTCATTTAATACAACAACAGTATTTACAGTAAAGAAACAAAAATATCTAATGTTGTTTATATGTACCGGCCTCCGATGTGTTGTGGTTAAAGGAAAGAAATGTTTTATTTAACGATGCACTCAACACATTTAAATATGGTTATATGGTGTAAGACATATATGGTTAAGGACGTACCACACAGATACTGAGACAGGAAACTGGCCGTAGCCACTTCATAGGCAACTCTTTTTGATTAGCAGCAAGGGATCTATTATATGCACCATCCTACAGACAGGGTACTACATACCACAGCCTTTGTTACATAAGTTGTGGAGCACTGACTGGAACGAGAAATAGTTCAATTGGTCCATCGACAGAAATCAATCCCAAACCAGCCATGCATCAAGTGAACACTTTACCATTGGGTTACGTCCCGCCTGTGTTGTGGTTAAGCCATCAGACTTAAAATTGGTAGGTACAAGGTTCGCATCCCACCCGGAGTGACTTTAACAACTCAATGAATAGAGTAAGACCACTACACGAACTTCTCTCTCACTAACCATTAACCCTTGGTCCTAGACAAACAATCAGGATAACTGAGGTGTGTGTCCAGAACAGCGTGCTTGAACCTTAATTTGATTTAAGCCTGAAAATAAGTATAAACAACATTTCTAAACGAGGCTATATTAAGCTGCTACAGGTAGTAACAGCATGGAGAATGGTGGCACTGCCTCTACCTATTTCTTAATCTTATACAATGAAACAGCACAAAACCAGACACTTGGTAAACAAGATGGTTTTTAACAGTCCCTATTTTAAATTTAAGAAGCTAACCTCTCTAAACCGGATACTCCTTAAAACCATTTTTCACTTAGTCCCAAGGGTGTCCAGTTTAAAAGGGTTTCACCATATTGTTTTATATAAATATATATACTGTACAAATGTACCTGACTATTATTGTCCTGTTTAAGCAAGTATGACTGTATATCACTATCAGTGAATGTTACAGTTCAAAAGGTCTTGACACTACTTGATTCAAATCAATTGTCTGTTTGAGAAGGATTTCCATCAATCACAAATAGAGAAACCCTTAAGCTGTGAATATGACGTGGTCAAAGATTTCAAACCCTGTGCCTGGTTGGTGATAACAAAAACATATCCACCTTTTATCCCAAGGCAATTTGATATCTTTTATATGGTCCTGTCATCACAATTAAGTTTATTACTCTCAATGGTAAATTCTAGCTATTACTCCGATTGCTGTGTCTGCTGTATTATAGTCTTAATGTCTGCCTGTATTGACTTGTTAAATGTCAGTGATAGTAACTGTATTCCAGGACATCTATTACACAGTTCAAGAGAACCAGTCAATGAATTTTGGCTCCAAATAAAACTGCATTAAAGGGACATTCCTGAGTTTCCTGCATTGTAAGATGTTTCTGACTAAAAACATACTTCTGATTAAACTTACATATTAAATATATATTCTTGTTTAGAACATCAATGTCTATATATTCAATGTGTTTCTGGTCAACTTAATATTTGTAAGAAGCCCAAACTGGATTTCGTCTTCAAATAATTTTGTACATAGGAAAAAATATTTTTTTGGAAATAAAATGAAAATTAACTTAATACAAATATTATAACGATCAGAAACAGCCACTAATATTCTAAACAAGAAAATATATTTAATATGTAAGTTTAATCATAGAAATATTTTATTACTTGATAGCATTTTAAAATATTGCAGCAAACTTGGGAATGTCCCTTTAATAGCTTCTGTTGTGCATTATATGTAATTACATATCAGCCATTACATCAATAGAATTGAAAATAATAAAATGCTGGTGATTAAGACTATTAATTATATAATAGAAAGTGGTTTCATCTAATCACATCACACATTTTAGAAATAAAAAATATATAAACCTATTACAAATGTTTGAACTATATATAAAGCATTTTATCAAATAATACATATCCGATAACTTGATCTTTTGTCAATGTGTTTTTATTAGATAGAAATCTATTTTGAGTCAACATATAGTTCTAGGAAAAAGAAAAAAAAAAATTTTGTTTTGTTTAATGACACCACTAGAGCTTATTGATAAATTGATCATCAACTACTGGATGTCAAACATTTGGTAACTCAAATAGTCTTAGAAAAAGGCTTTAGATCTCACTAATCTGGGCACAACGGGGACCTTTTTTCCTAAGTACAGGAAGGTAATTTTAGGTCAATACTATCATTATAACAGCGAGTTGTCAATATTCAGAAATGCATTTCTAGCTGTTTTAATGAAAATAAACTTAATATTTCAGTGGTTGTGAGGTGAGATATTTGGAGGTCAGTATGTTTATACTTAATTTGGGCATGATTATTTTGGGCATCTGTATTTTGGGCACAACGTTTATCGCCTCGACTTTAATGCAATCTAAAGCCCTGGAAAAGAAACTGGCTACATTTTTCCATTAGTTGTAAGATATCTTTTATATGGACCATCCCACAGAGAGAAAAGTATACATCACAATCTTTGACCAGTTGTGGTGCACTGGTTAGAACAAGAAAAATCTTAGTCAGCTGAATGGATCCATCAAGGTCTTTTGATCCTGTGATGCAAGCACCTTAGGCGAGCACTCAACCAAGCTAAGCGCAAATAAAAAAATCCCTTGCTGCTAATCGGAAAGAGTAGCCCATGAAGTGACGACAGCGGGTTTACTCTCAAAATCTGTGTGGTCCTTAACCATATGTCTGATGCCATAAAACCATAAATAAAATGTTTTGAGTTCGTCGTTAAATAAAGCATTTCTTTCTTTCTTTATACGGACATATTCAAAACCAAAACAGTACATGTATGCTAATCCAATGTAATGGTTTAATCATACTTTGAACAACTAGACCTAGATGTATGCTTAATGAAAACGTCTACAAACATTCGTTCCTATAATTAACCATTACCGATGTCGTCTCAGTGACTCTAAACAGATACCGTTATATATACAACTGCACAATGTTTCATTAACCAAAGCTCAGCTTTTTCTGGCACCCTAACTAATAAACAGTGATTTTTGTTTGGCCACTTGGAACCTTGGGTAGACCGCTTTCAGTCAATTAAGTGTGGGCTGACATCTGTTTCTGAGAGTGACTGAAAATGCAAACTGTTTACGAACAATCAATGCCAAGCACAGTGTGGTATGGAAATTATTATACTAGGATAATTCACTTAAGTCTGTTAAGCTATAGTCAAGACCAGGGGCAGGCTACGATCAATGAAAAACACGTAATTAAGAACGACAGTTTAATTAATGGATCTTGCGAATAGAGAATGTTAATTTCCAGTTCTCACATATCTTTATTAAAAGGCTACATTGTAATTCGACTGTCACTGATATATTGATAGAGACAGGACGTAGCCCGTGGTAAAGTGCTTGCTTGATGCACAGTCGGTCTGGGATCGATCCCCGGCAGTGGGCTATTTCTCTGGTATATCAAAGTATGCGCTATCCTGTCTGCGAGATGGTGCATATAAAAGATTCCTTGCTACTAATGGTAAAATGTAGTTGGTTTTCTCTCTATGACTCAAAATGACTATATGTTTGACATCCAATAGCCGATGATTAATAAATCAATGTGCTCTAGAGGTGTCATTAAACAAACAAAAAACTTCACAAACTTTGTTATATCAATATTTCTCATGGGCTATAGTAGGATTCCTTATGTTCGAAAAAAGGGTCAGGTGATGTTTTTAGGGGTAAAAGTGATTTGAAAGTAGTTTTGGAATCCTTTGGGTCTCTACTATCAACATCTGCCTGTTTCCGGAATATCTTTTTCCCGGAAACACAAATTTTGCGGGAAACGTGTATTTTCGACGTTCGTGATTATGCGGTTTTTGACATTCACCGTATCAATGAGGATTTTGTCTAATACTTCAGGAGAAAGATGTCATGTACAGAAATGTGTCATATCACAGGCGATAATTCGTGTAAGAACTCCGAAACAGAAGGTGTGACAGGCATCCAGTCTGACGATGAAGATGATGAATATCCATGAACAATCTTCAATTTGTGACCATTGTGACCATTTGTAATATCTTGACATGAATGTCAATTTGTGATTTAATAAATTCCTGAAATCAAATGAACGATTTTGCTTTTTCATAAAAGAGTGATAAATTATATTTTATGAAAATCACTGGCGATCAGCACCTTAACCCTCTCAATACCAGACTCCTTGGCCGGTGTAGATTTTAAATATGACCTATATTTCCAATATCTCTGGAGTCAATTGATATTTTGATATATAAAACTATGTATTATCCTATTAGAATCTCTATGAGAAGGCCTTGGGTGCGCTTCCATTATAATCTCTCTTTTTTTAAATCTTTAAAAAACAAAACCTTTCCCGGAAAGAGGAGCAATGGTCGCCAGAGGGTTAAAACGAGCACTTGTGACCCACATATCACTATTAGCCTTTGTTAGTATGTCTAGGTTTCTTTTCTGACCCTGAAAATATAGGAGTAGACACCAAGTTTGTATATGTGGTAGAAATGAAAGTGATATAAATGACAAGAATAGCTTTTTGAGGGGTAAAATTCAAAATGGCCGCCAAATTAGGTGTTTCCGAAAAAATATATTCTGGAAACAGCGAATTTCCTAAAATATACATATACACGATTTAAAAAATGCTTTCAAATTGCTTTTACCCCTCAAAAATCACCTGACTACATAAGGTATCCTACTACTATGTACATGCATGTAAATTGCAATCAACACAGAGATGACAAAAATAAAAACAGAAAAACTTTGAATATCAAGAATATTGTATTATACTTCGTTTGGCAAATTACAAGTTGAAATTATTTAACAGGTTTAAAGGTACGGTAATATTTATCCATTTGTCTATCGTATGTCAATTGACAACTAACAATATGTACTTGCTTTCCTAACATACTGAATTCTTCTTGAAAACAAAGCCATGTGTTCCAAAATTGACAGGTAATGAAAAATCACCCACCTAGATAAACATTTTATGGGTTAAGTATGCTATTTATTTCCACCATTTGTTTTTGTCCTGTCAAAGAATTCCCACATGCAGAATAGAAAAGAAACATCATTTTTACTTCCGGCTTGGACTTTAGCAGATCAAAGAATCACAACACAAAGCAAATGTTTTACTGTGTTTTGCTTTGAGGGGACCTTGACAAATCTCAGTGGTATTAATTTCATGCCATTTCATTAGTATCTAATTACTTTGTTACTTTCTTGTCACAGAATGGAAAGGAAAGGAATATTTGATTAATAAGACAATGACAAATGGTTATTTTGAAACTGAAAAAAATATAAATAAAACCCAGCTGTCCATAAAGAAGTGATCATTTATACACACACACTTTAAGATGAACATACCACAGCAACTGATATACCGATCATGGAATGGGGAAAAAACCCACCCAACTCCACAGAAGGCAATTTGATCCTGCAACCTACAACATGTTAAATACGCACTTCACACTAAGGTCTAGTCCAGCTGTTTAAACCTTTAGCAAGCTCCTGATTTTCTTTTTATTTATAGTAGGTGAGGAGATGATGTGGGGCTAATTTCTTAAAAAGAATTACAAAAAATGGAATAAGGTTTGGACTTTCTATGGTTTATTTATGCAGTATGCGCTACACAATATGACGTTATTTCTGTAAGTGTGCATTACTTTGGACTAGGTGGATTATTTACACACCTAACATTCACAGGTGAAAACAGATGCTAGTGATCACTTGTAACTCAACAGATGTACTTGTGTACTGTACATTTCACTAACTGATCCATTACTGCACTGACTGAATTAGCACCTTCGTAATCTTTTGTATTCAAATTTCAGGCATTTTTTTAATGGTTTTAAAAGGTAATAATTAAACTGGTGCATTTCCTGTAATAAAATAATGGTACACTTTAAGGTCCACGAAGACTCAAATTGAAGATTTACAGGCAAACAAAATATATTGCTGGTCTCTGGTCAGTGTGTGTGTTGATAAAAAAACATCAAATGGTATGGTGGGATATGAAAGTATCATGAAGTTCAACAGTATCATGAAGTTCAACATTTAAACATCACGATGCACTTCATGATACATGCAAAGTGTTTGTAAGGTGGTTTCTAAATTGACAACAATATCTATTAAATAATGCCAATTTTAATGTAAAATATTTTTTGGATTTTTAATCCAGATATCGACTCCATGGGTAAGTGTAAACCATTTGCCCTGACCAATGATCCATAACTGGTTCAACAATGGTTAAGGTTTGTGCTATCCTGTCTGTGGGAAGTGCAAATAAAAGATCCCTTGCTGCCTGTCATAAAAGAGTAGCCTATGTGGTGACAGCTGGTTTCCTCTAGAAACAGTGTCAGAATGACCTCATGTTTAACATCCAACAGTCGATGATAAGATAAAAAATCAATGTGCTCTAGTCATGTTGTTAAATAAAACAAACTTTTTTGTTCTAACCAGAGACCAATTATATTATTTTGGGCCTTATATATAACTAACAAAAAAAAAAAAAAAAAAAAAAACCTCAGAGATAAAAATTTACTGAAGTTACTATAGGGTTGATCAACTCACTTAACACCGACTCCCAACAGGTTACTGACCAAAGATAAAGTTTTTCATTTCTAAAGTTAACATGAATGGAATGATGATCATTAGATCATAAATTTGGTTGTAACAAATTAATTTACATGTACACGAATATAGCTTCATGCCAAACAAATCTCAAAATAAAGAAAAATCTGTTTGACAATGCGAAAACCATATATCTTTGCACTATAGTACGGTATATAGTCAGATGAAAAAAAAAACCCAGAAAGAAGTACCAGGTATTTTGCAAATGAGTTATGGACTTGTCGAGAGTTCAGCTGCTGTAGATCTTTTGCACTAACTAAACTTCTGTCTTCTCCACGTTCTACATGTACACACTGACAGTAATATGAAGAAGATGAATGATACTTTGTTATTTCACAGTACGAACTGTCAGTCTACTTCCAAACAGCTGGTACATCAAGAAAACTACAAAGCAAATATATGGGGTTGTTATGTATAATCACTAACTGTATAAGATTGGTACTTTTATACTGCATTTTACAACTTTTTGGTGGGTGGGAGTACTGACATTGGTGGCGTCGTAAGTAAGCCATCAAACATAAGGCTGGTAGGTACTGGGTTTGTATCCCAGTACCGGCCTCCACCCAGAGCGAATTTTAATGACTCAATGGGTCGGTATAAGATCACTACACAGACCTCTCTTTTACTAACCATTAACAACTAACCACTAACCCACTGGATAGACTGTCCACACAGCTGAGGTGTGTGCCCAGGACAGTATGTTTGAACCTTAATTGGATATAAGAACAGAAGTAAATTGAAATAAACTGGTGTGGGGTCTGTGCAACTTGAGTGTCGACAATGTAAAAGACAGTCACTGTCGTAAATCTCCTTTTCAAAATGTATATATCATGGGACTGATAGTGTACGTAGCATGTGTCATGAAAGAAACACATGCAGTAAGTGTCCCTACAATGCAGTTATGTGTTTAAAATATTTTGAAACTGGACACTGCATTTGATGCTGCACTTTAACAAATTTTAAACAGTTCTATTACTATCATCTTTCTAAAAATTAAACAAATATGTCCATTAATTGCCAAGATTTTAGGGTACATAATTTTATCCTTGGACAAAAACACTTCTAAGGGATTCCCCCTCCCTCCTCCCCCCTCTCTCTACCTGTCTATCTGTCTGTCTATCTTTCTCCCTCTCGCTGTCTCTCTCTCAAGTTTCTAAGTAACCACATATTCTAAGAAACCAAATAATGTAGTTTAAATATACACATGTATGTTTAAGTGCAAGCAATTCTCTCTTTCATTTTCCAGAATAATTTAGATTCCTGTAATACTCTTACCTATGCTGCCACCACATAGGTGAACAAGTATTGTTTATAGTATCTACTGTCAAGAAAGCATAAACAGATCTACATGTGTGAAACATGGAGATTTACAGGACTCCCTTCATAACTGTAACTTGAATTTGAATAGGGTTTTTGGGGTGTTTTTTTAAATTATTGTTTTTGTTATTTAAATTAAAAACAAATCAAATTATGCACAGATATTTAAATATTATGAAACAGTTCCAATTCTAAATATGTTATTGTGACATAAATTATTTAATGTGATAATTTCTTTTGCTGTAAATGATATCTGAAGACTAAAGATTGTCAGTTTAAAAGATACAAAACTATAGGTTACTTTGCACCCAATCATGGGCTTCCAATTCACAGCTTGATGTGCATGTGGTGACAAGTCTAGACAAAAATCAACTGCTGACATCAATGGTAGTACAATGTAAAATTGATTATTCATACACCTTTAATCGGTGCACAGCTGTTATGTAAAATGTATTGGATGTTGAATAGGAAGGTAGGAAATGTTTTATTTAACGACACACTTAACACATTTTTTTTTATCGTTATATGGCGTCATACATATGGTTATATGGCATCATACATATGGTTACGGATCACACAGATATTGAGAGAGGAAACACACTGTTGCCACTTCAAGGGCTACTCTTTTTGATAAGCAGCAAGATATCTTTTATATGAACCATTCCACAAACAGAGTAGCACATACGACGAACGTTGATATACCAGTCATGGTGCACTGGCTAGAATGAGAAACAGCCCAATGGGCTCATTGATGGGAACCGATCCCACACCGATTGTGCATCGAGCGAGCACCTTACCACTGGGCTACGTCCTGCCCTTGGATGTTGAATTGATTACATTCAACTGCTAGTGTTGGAAATGGTTGAATTTCAGCATCGATCATCAGTTAAAATCGGGGTTTGCATCAACTGATCAACTTTCTGTTATACAACTGGGTGGAATGATATGACTTTAAGAAAGATTTGAATTATTATGACTAGGCACCTATTGTGATGTTTGTTAAGTTTACCTTCAATACCTATGCAGTATCCATTTTTTTTTTTATACAGATGAAAACACAAACCACAGCATATTTATTTGTATATCTTGTATAGGTGTGTTGATTGATATACATGTACTGCTGGTATTTCTTTTATGTGCAGTGTTAACATTATCACTAATGGGACTACTTATGTCAACTGATAGGACACTGAAAATTATCTTAACACCAAAATAGAAAGTCAAATAACTAATACTGACCACAGGCTAAACAAACAGAAACATATATGTATACCCGGTACATTCAACTTTAAAACTTGCAAGAAAAATACATTCCAAAAGTAAAACAATCCTCAAAGAGTTAGCTCCCTTTACCTTTAAGTAATTTATGCATCACTCAACAGGTTTACAAATAAAATGATCTGAATAACAGAAAATGATCTGAATAACAGAAAATTAAATCCTGATTAATTAGCTACTTTGAAATACGAGAAATGTCAATTTATACATTAATTATCTTATCTTTATTTTCCACAATATATACAAATTTAGTGCTTTAAGTCATTTAATAAGAATTTAAAATATTTTTCCGATGTGTGCCACTTTCTGTTAAACAATGTAGGGATAGTTGCTCAACCAGACAGAAGTTTATCTCTTTATTTCAATTTGACCTCCAAAAGTCAACCAGCAATGAAATTTTCCATTTCCAATGAACCAAGTAAAGGTCATGAAGTAAGCTGTAGACTTTTGTTTTTGATGAGCGTGAGCATGCCCTACACATTTGTCATTACAATCCGTATGTTGCAAAATCCCATACCTCTCATTTAAGCAAACCTCACCTTCACTTTTAACACTGATTATTTTGAGTACAATTCTCCACTCCTCAATCAGCAGATGAGGAATGTAATTTTTCACTCTCATTAATTTTTCATTCTCTTTAGTGTTTCAAAAACAAGTCTGATAAATCTGGAATATATATTTTAGTCGATTCAAGAAACAATTTACTTAATTATTTGGTTATGGCTGTACAATAAATGGACTAGTTAATGTCATTTGCTTTGGAGTTGTGCAATTTTTTCTGAAGGAAATGCAAGACCTGATAGTGATAGTTGTTTATTTTGTTAGTGGATGGGGCAAACAAAAGCACCAGACCTGTAATGCAACACTGCCACTGTTTTTACTGTGCATACCTCACTGGAAGATAGTAACAGTAGTCAACACTGCATACCTGTACAGCTGTAGTTACTGGAGTCTGATTAAACCATTCCAGATAAACATGTATCACCACAGAATAATGACCAGGAGGCAGAGGTTAAAGTGTATTGTTAGGCCACTGGTCATACCACTGGGTATATGCTGACCACTATTACCATTAAAGGTCCATTAACGTAGTTGTAATTTAAGTGCCCTATTTCACTAAAAAAATTTTTACAGTTGTGATAAAGAACTACAAATTATCAACTTTACTCTATCCTTGCATAATTAATTTGAGAATATCAAACTGTAATGTGCTACCAGTTTTTTAAAGAATATTTTGCAAAAAAAAAAAAAAAA
>JAECMU010206215.1:796-14067 GCA_016106625.1 Dracogyra subfuscus
CCGATGCGACGAAAACTTCGTCTCTGAAGATCAGTGACCCGTGGAGTCCGTGGAACATCCGAGCAGGCTTCGTAGACGGCCGCGTGGAAACCGCAGGCATCTACACCTTCTCCGAAAAGATCAACGGATCCGTAGAAGTCGCACCTCCTGAAGACTGACTGGAACCGGTCGAGTCCGGACCGGTGACCCGGACGGCCGTGTGGAGGCCGCAGGGCTATCTACACTCTTCTACGTTGCCCTCTGCCGCGGTTCTATACTCTGGCGCAGGCGAGACGAGTGGAAGCCACGAATGATGATCTTTGATGCCCATCCGCAGAAGTAATTGAAGACCGTACCGATCTCGGTGAACGGCTCTCTGACGACATCAGATCTCGATCCCTGATCACTGGAGTAGACACTGGTACCGGCCCTGACCCTGAATCCGCCAGTCTAGCTACGGAAGCCATCGTTTCCTGCAGCAACATCGGTAACAGTGTACGGAGATCTTCAGCCACGAAGTCTGCGATGGACTTCCTTCTGTCAGCGGCAGACGCAGGTGGTGTGACATCTCCGAAGTCCTGCTGCACTCGGGAAAATCTATCCGTAGAGATGGAGCCTGCAGGGGAATGGGACCGTGCGCGGTCCCGACGGGAGACTTGGAACCCAAGGAAGATCGGTGATCCGTAGACGCCGGACGGACCCGTGTAGGCGAACGGGACCGGTGACTGTGATGAGAGGAAGTCTTTCGCAAAGTCGAACGATGACTCGGAGACGGGGAAGATCGTCTTGATCCGGACTCGGTAGGCCGTGTGGAACGCTCAGGGCGCCGAGAATCCCGATCCGTCCCGGTAGATACTTGAACCGGCCCTGACCCCGGTTCCGCCGGTTTTGTCAAAGTTGACATCGTTTCTTTCAGCATAGACGGCAGTAATGATCGTAGGACGTCTGCCACGGACTCGACCATCGAAGACGTTTCAGATTTCTTAGACCGGCCGGTAACCACCTTAAGGTAAGCGTGAAAGCGGTCATCTGGAAGTGATGAGCATATGTCACAGCGTGACGATAAATCACAAGGCACCCGACATCCAGGGCAAAGTTCGTGCGGGTCATCTCCCGCCATGAACTTCTTGCATCTTAAGCAGGATCTAACGATCCGAGGAGTAGATCCGGCTGACATTGTAGTAATTTCTATAAAAATTGAAAAAACAAAACAACGCGATAACATAAGCGGTAACTAACAAAATGACCGCCATCTTTGCAAATGGCGTCTGACAAGACGCTCAATTGTCAAAAAGACAACAATACGTTTATTTAAAAAAATGATAAAGTAATTAAGATACGCGTAAAACACGACACGATAAGATAAGCTCGAAGCTTAAATAAAAAATACGGTACATTAAAATGTAACCAAGAAAAAAACAGCCGACATTTCATTATAAAAAATGGCGACCGTCTCGTTCAACAAAGAACAAACATTTCACAAACACTTATTCTTAAGAAAAGTGAATAACGCGAAACGGAGAATAAGCTAACGAAAGCTTATTAGAATAAAGGCACATAGTATCATGAATAAAAAGAAACACGAAACCAAAGGCTAGAAAACCCAAAACAAAGCTAACTCAAGCAGAGCCAAGGGAAACACGTCCAGACCGTAAAGCGAAGTGAAAAAGAAGGAAGATACAGTCATGTGACCGGAACTAGAGAGCAGTATACAGTAGAAGAATTTAGGCCATCCCATTGGCTTTAGGGATGTTCGACCAGACCACTCCGTGGGGGGGAAATTGCACTTTGTTTGAGGATCGGTAATGTTAAAAGAAAACATTATGTTTGTGTGCAATTTAGAAAACAATCGGCTCAGAAATAAATAATTTATTCATTGAAACCTCTCAAAACTGGACCCTCTGTAAACCAGAACTCCCTCAAAACTGGACCCTCGGTATAACCAGAATTCTTCCCAAAACAAATATTTTTCACAATCCTTTTTCAAAAATTGATCCAGAAATTAACCTCTCTAAACTGAATACCTCTTAAAAGCAGCCATTTTACTTGGTCCAGAGAGTGTCTGATTTAGAGGGGTTTCACTGTAGTAAATTCTATAATAAAACAACATTCCTCGGAGGGACATTCTATAGCTTGAGTTATACTTACTTACTTAATCCTCTTCCGTGCAGTCACACATAAGGCCGAACTTGGCTTGAGTTATAAATATTAAGATTTTTTCTACTACAGCAAGTAAGTTGAAAGTCTTACATTCGTCAGTGGAGCATACGAAGAACACAGTCCACACAGAACCAGAGAAGATCTCCTTTGGCAGAGGAAACTCGTGAGTTAAGTACAGAATCTTCCCCAGGAACTGGTGGGCATGGCGATAAATATCCTGCAAATAAAAGAAAGAAATGTTTTATTTAACGACGCACTCAACATATTTTAGTTGCGGTTATATGGCATCAGACTAAAAGAATCCTTCATATGTGGCCATGTGGGACAGGGCTATTCCACCCGAGGGTACATAATTTGTTGTCAGGGATGAGGCTTGCCGAGTTCCTGACACATTATGTACCCGAGGGTGTAATAGCCCTGTCCCACATGGATACATAATGGAGGATTATTTTTCTCCCATCCAGTAGATGAAAAACAAGCATTTTGGGAAAACATGAAAAACATACATTTTTTATCTTACAATAAAATATTCATAACCATTGAAAAGATTGTAGGATAGCACAAACCATGGCCTTTGTTGAACCAGTTATGGATCACTGGTCGGTGCAAGTGGTTTACATCTACCAATTGAGCCTTGCAGAGCACTCACTCAGGGTTTGGAGTTGGGTATCTGGATTAAAAATCCTATGCCTTGACTGGGATCTGAAGCCAGTACTTAACAGCCTATAGACCAATGACCTAACTACGACGCCATAAATAAAAATATGTGGAGTGCGTAGTTAAAGGCACAAATCCTAGTTTCAAAACAAGAAAGTTTTGTTCATCTACAAACCTGTTACAACAGATCGAGACAAGAGTCTGTGATGTTGACACGGTGAAATACCCTTAAAAACAGACTCAAACTCGACTCTGTAACAAGTTACTTCTCTGACAAACATGCATTTTTAAAAAATATGACAAATGCATTTTGTAATATTAAAAACACCAGGATGACCAGAAACCCTTTAGATGTTCAAAAATTTATAATATAAACAACAAAATATAATATAATGTATGATTTCAGTTCTCAAAAATGGCTCCAATAGTGAAAATATACCGTAGTGTCTAAAAACTAAAGAGTCGGTTACTTTTAAACAAAAACTTTCCTTGTTCTTTCCAGTTCCGCCTAAGGTAAGCACTCTACCACTGACCTACATCTTGCCTTCTGTATCAACTAGCAAGAATCAAAATGTCCCCGTTAATAATAAAAGTAAATTTGTATGAAATTTATTCAGAGATACGGTGGTCTCTTAAAACAGATGGATACTGGATTAATTTCAGACAAAAACCATGTTAAGTGTGTACCGGTTTTAAATTTGTACTCACATATATTCACTTAAATAACTTATAAATACATAAAATAAAGTTCTTATCTCAATCGGTAAGTATTATTTTCATGGGTTTTTATAATTTTTATGATATTTTAGATCAGTTAATGTGGACTAAAATTAGGCAAAAAATATTTTAAAAAGTCGCGTTTACATCTGTGGCTAGCTGTCCCATATTTATGTCCAATATTTCCGATAACAAGTGGTTTTCTGACCAGAATTTCTTTTTAAAAACATTAACTACGATTCATATCCTACTATTTGGTGATTTTCTTGTAAAATGATCACATTTATTATTAAATTAGCTGTCACAATCAGCTATTGATCCCTGAAAATTACAGCGATGTACTGCCACTGTTGTCAAGTGAAAATACTTACCGAAAACCACTTTTTAAACTCAAAATTACAAGCTATTTTCAAAACAAAAACAAAAACCTAAAGATATACGTAAGAAGCTGAGTTGTTGTCTGTTTCCTGTTATACAAGTCTTTTTGGTGATTGTTGTGTACAAAATGGTGGGAAATATGAATTGGGGAATGCACTGTATACTGGCGTGACGTCGGGCAAGATATCTCACCTGCAGTAGTCAAAAAGCTAGGTTCCTCCACCCTCAACTAACCTGAAACCAGTTGCCAAGAGTAACGCAGCGGGTAACAGGTCTCAGATCCATTGGCTGGAACAAGCTTTCATCACATCGACCATACACCATGGCAACAAGGGCAAAGAACTCTTTTTCAGTCACGTACAAGTTCTGTCCCCAGTTGAGCACCAAGAAATACCGGAGAATGTAGGCAATGAAACCATTTTTCCTTCCATACCTGTCAAACCAAGTTTTGTTAGGATCTGAAACAAAAAACAGGTCTTTGAAAACTGAGAGAACGATCATATTGTTTGCACATTGCTTTTGCAGATCTAATTTTACACAACCCATTTAAAAAAATAAAATAATTGCTTTTTGAAATTAGTTAATTTGTGGTTAATACATGAAAATATACCAGGGAACATTTTTTTCAGTATCACGTCGTGATTTGCTACATATGTTTCAGAGATCGTTACCCAATTTTAAAACATTTTTTATTTATTTTTTATATTGATACTTGCAGCAAATCAACATGACTGGAAGGTTATTTTGCTGTATGTAGACATATAAACACAACTGTTAAATACTTGAAGATAATAAACACTTGGCCTGGTGCAGATAAAACTTTTAGGGCCGAATTTACAAAGCCTGTTTTAGACTTACACGCGTGTAACTACATACATTTACTATGCTTAAACACCCGTGTTTAAGAAAAACACGCTTCTAAAATTCGGCCCCTAGAGTCTAGACTCGAGGCTCTGACATAGTCTGAGACAGTAATGTCATGACAACGCCATACAAATTGTATGTCTGTGACGTCATTAGGGACCTTGACTGATGCAAATTTGTATCTCAACGACTGCAATTGGCGTCAGTGCTGTAGTTTGAGTCCCGTGAAAGGGAGTTTTAATACTGATATTTGAGTACTAAGCTTGGACCCAGGGCTAGAGTTGTACAATTATCTAAAATAGTAATCCCCCATTTGGACAGAGAATATGGATTTTGGACAAAAAAGCGGAAAAACACAGAAATACTTCAAAAAAATTTAATCTGAAATTTGTGACAAATCAGGAAAGTTTCATCTCTGATTAAGGTTGACGATGGTCACTTTTCACACCCTTGTTATGGCTTAGTACACAGTAAATAAAACATATCCAACGGTAATTGTTTTATTTAATACATTTGAAAAAACATACTTTTTATTTCTTTCATCTGTTAAAGTTTTAAATTAATATTTTGTCCTGAATTATGAAAAATTAAAAAATACCGACCTGTAAATAGCGTTGTTTACAGGGGTCAAGGTTAGTAGACCAGTTTTTATTTTAATGTGGCAAAGCATTGTAATAATATAGCTACTTCTGAATTTAAATGATGTCAGTATCCCAATGACGTCACTTTGCATCTCCTTACAATGACCATAAACTTTTTTTGTACATGACGTTTCCTTTTTGAGAATGCTGTTTTGAGAATGCTGTGAAAATTCTAACATAAAATTGCTATCGAAATTTTGTAATATATAATTAATAATGCACCAGAATGGGTTTCAAAAAAATCTTAACATTAATGTTTTTACCTTTTACAAACTATAGATTTCAAGTGAAAGTATGGGGAGATATATTATATTTATTGCGTATGAAGCGAAAACAAGGGTGTGAAAAGTGACTGTCGTCGACCTTTGTTTCTGCTGCTCACCCCAGGCTGGCTCCATGTGTGTCATGATGTGATGGAAGAATTTCAGGTTTCGGAAAATCTGCTGTTTTTGAATATAGTTGATGGGTGGAACGGTTCGGTCAGCTGTCGCATTCACCTGTCAATCAGTCAACAGAATGGGAAACGAATATTAATTGTTAAAGGAAGACACAATCAAGGCATTTGATCTGGTATGCATATTCAACAATATATATAGCACACTATTGCTTAATATCAACAAGTATAAGCGTATAGTTAATTAATAAAACAGTTAAATGTGACGGCTATTATATATAACGGGCGCAGCCATTTTGTACCGTCCTGGTGAATACGCACTCTGGCGAGCTGGTGGTTACGTAATACCTAACGTGTCACGTCAGGAATTAGTCTTGGAACTGAAGAAACAAAACATACCTGATTTTTCCGGATGCATCCCAATATTCTTTAATAATAGTCATCCCAGTAAGCTAGCAACAATTACTAGTATATATTATATTTAATACAAAACAAACCAAGATTGTCAAAGTGTTGAAATAACTGTATTATGGTTTAAATTAACCCACGTACGGATATAATAATCGGAGTGTTTTCTCAGTTAATTGGTCGTTTCTTTTCGTGGCTCGTACCGGTGGGTCTTGATTGGCAGGTGTATATTTAGACTGGTCCTCAGACACTGTCTAGACACACTTAAAACAGACAGGTCTCTTTTATTAAGATCACAGGGTATTGTGTGATAACCTCAAATTATAATGGACTTTACCAGCCGCCCCCCCTTGATTACTGTAAGTAATTCTATAAAACCTTTGATTAGGTACATGTAGACTTTCCCATCTAAAATCCCAAAACTGACCAATTACCTAGTCCCAAAGAAAAGAAAATCATCGCTTGGGTATCGTGAGTGGTCATTTTTGCTCGAACATATCCTACCAATAGGTCTAATATTATGCATTTCTTCTTTGGAATTTTTAAAAGAAAAAAATACTATAACTCCATTTCGTTATATTTATGCAAATTGAAATAGATTTAGTTAAATAGTTTAGTATATTATCAAGTCAATTATGTTGTTTTACAAGTCAGGTTGATGAAAGCAAAGCGCCTTGTTGTAAATTAGAGCGTTTATTTACTCTGTGCATAACAGAGAAGTTCGACTGAGCTGACGTCACTTCGCCCCAAACTACACCACCGGACGTCGCAAAAACGAAACAAAATGGCTGCCCCCAGTTACAAGGAATAATCATGGTTTTTTATTCATTTTAAAATTACGCGTTTTTTATTTGTTAAAGTGTCAGTATGTGTTGGTGGTCCGGGTATGTATCTTTCCAATACATAAGGCTCTTGTTGGAGTTTACTCTACCTTTAACAACATCTCAACAGATATCATGCTATAATGTAGTTATATTGAACAGCAGGATTTAGCTCAGTCTGTTGAGTACTTGAGGTGCTTGTGTCGCAAGATGAAACCACCTCGGTGGATCCATTCAGCTGATTGGGTATTTGTTTTCCATCAGTGGGCTATTTGTTGCTCCAGCCAGTGCACCACAATTGGTACATCAAAGGCCCTGGTATGTTCTATCCTGTCTATGCGGTGGTACATATAACAGATTCCTTGCTGCTAATTAAAAAGAGTAGCCTATGAAGAGGTGACAGCGGGTTTCATCCCTCAATATCTGTGTGGTCCTTAATCATATGTCCAACACCATATAACTGTGTAAATGTGTTGACTGTGTCGTTAAATAAACCATTTCCTTCCTTTCTTCTTCTATATTCATTCTATAGCATTTTGTTATTTCTACACTTGATTGATAGACACTAAAAGAGGAAACCCACTAACACCACTTATAAGTACCTACCAAAACAAGCAGCATGGGATCTTTTATATGGACTTTCCCACAGACCATACAGTACATACCATGGACTTTGGGATACCAGCTGTCTTGGTGCAAAGAAAACAAACATCCAAGTACATCAGCAATGATAAAAATCCAGGTGAGGACCCCATCAATGAGACACCAAGATAAAAAAAAACTAATTATTTTGTTTAATGACACCACTAGAGCACACTGCTTTAATAATCATTGGCTATTGGATGTCAAACATATTGTCATTTTGACAGTCATAGAGAGGAAACCCGACTACATTTTTTCCATTATTAGCAAGGGAATAGCATACATCACGGCCTTTGATATGAGAGTTGTGGTGCACTGGCTGGAACAAGAAATAGCCCAATGGGCCCACTGATGGGAATCGATCCCAAACTGATTACACATCAAGCGAGTGCTTTACCACTGGCGTACATCTTGCACCACCAAGATAAAAAAAAAGAGTCAGTTACTGGGTTTCTAGAACTTTTAGCCATGGGATCAGTGATTTTTTAAATTTACTAGCCACGATTAAAAATCAACTAATCTTACTTCACATTAAGTTACTATAATTTTACTAAATAATAATTATGATTAAATATGTTAAATAAAACACCAACATTGGGAGATGGGGTGGGGTCAGGATATTCATATTTACAAAATGGGCTTAACTGCAACATTTCACTCTCTTTTCTTTTTCATTAGCTGTAGGGCATGGCAATTCCGGTAATTTGCTAAGGTCGACAACAGTCATTTTTCGCACCCTTGTTTTAGCTTCGTATACAGTAAATAAAACATATCCAACGGTAATTTTTTGATATGATATATTTGACAAAAGGTACTTTTTATTTCTTTCATCTTTAGCAACTTAAAATTAATATTTTGTCCAGAATTATAAAAAATAACAGAATACCAACTTGTAAACAATGTCAAGGTTAGTAGACCAGTTTTTATTTTAATGTGGCAAAGCATTGTAATAATATAGCTAATTCTGAATTTGAATGACGTCAGTATTCCAATGACGTCACTTTGAATTGCCTTACAATAGCCATACACTGGATATATGACGTTTCCGTTTTAAGAATGCTGGAAAAATTCTAATGCAAACTTGCTATTGACATTTTTTTGTTTGAAGATTATTAATGCATTTGAATCTGTTTGAAGAAAACGCAGTTTTTGGGGTTGTTTTTTTACTTTTTACGAAATATGGATTTCAAGTGAAAATTACGGTAAGATATGCTATATTTATTGTGTACAAACCCCAAAAAAGGGTGCGAAAAGTGACTGTCGTCGACCTTAGCCCAACATCACTAGTCATGGGAAAGAGACTAGCAGGCACAATCAAGAAGCCCTGTAGTTATCAATTCAACAGTAGATCAACCAATATTATTTTAGCATTTTATCTAACTGAAACTTGATGATCCAAACATTTTGGAATCTATAGCTTAAACTCTGCAAATGGGAGACCACATACCGTTGCATGCCTGAACTCTTCCCAAGGTGTTCTTCCGTATTCCGTAACAAAATGTTTGTGTCTGGGCAGCACCAATTTATAAATGAATGATCTCAATGGGCACAGCTCAATCTCCACACAGGGACAACCGTGTGAAATATCTTCCAGCAGCATCCGTTGCCAGTAGAAACTATTGTTCATGCTCACGAAGTTGGGACAGTAGTCTCCCCTTTTAACTCCCTCTTCAATGACAGAGGTAGAAACATCTTTAAATGAACTCCCTGCTTCTTCATTCAGATGGAGGAGGTAAAAGTGACGTGAGTGTTCAACAGCTGTCCGAAACTTTGGATTTCGTGTCTGAAAAAATGAAAATACATTAAACAGGTAACGGGGAATATTAGGTTTGTGGCCACTGACTTTCGTGGGACATCTTTCTTTCGATTGTGAGGTTAATTAGCCAGGGGTAATGCTCTTTTGGTGCAGATGGACAACCTAATTTCGTTAGTGAAAAACCAACCATGTGGTGGCAATTCCATGACCTTGTTTTACATCCATTAACATCACATGTGTGTTGTGTGAGCTCACAAAGCCAAAACTAACTTTACAAAGAATCAACTTATCCATTTAAGTAATGTGGATCGTAACGTTCTAAACAGCTTTGTTTTCTTTTTTTGCTGCAAACTAAGAAACTACAAAATTCGCAAGTGTACAAAAGGAAAAGAGGCAGTGTGTGTTTGGAAATTGCAGTTGCCCGGCGAACAACTAGGATATAACTACTCGGGTGTTATTGTCTATTTGATCCCGTAAATATTATTTTTGACTGAAGGCGTTAGCCTGAGGTAAAAAATTAAACATATGCAGGCACCAAATAACCAATAACACCCACAAATCTAAAAACTCAATATGGTTATGTTAATTGTAAGCTGAATCGTTTTTATATGCAACTGTATATTTGGTATTTGTAGAAAAAAATACCTGGATACTATCTAACTGTAGAGCCTTGAATTGTCAACATCACCTGTTCCAATTGCTAATGATGTCACTTTTTAATGACATCACTAGCTTTCTGGGTGTTATTTTCATTTGATTCCGGAATAAGAATGTAATTAACCAATCACAATATAGAATACACTCACCATCAGTTTACAAATGAATGTTTAACGACACCCCAGAACGAAAAATACATCGGCTATTGGGTGTCAAACTATGGTAAATGCAATCAATGAACTGTAAATTTTGCTCATCTGAGCAAATGTTTACTTGTCTGGGGCGAGCAGACAAGTACTTTTGGCCAGCCTTGAATCATGATTAAAATTAATGGCTTTTGTATGTGGTTGGAGTGGCATGACTGTAGTTCAACAAGTTAAACTGACAAACCATCTTATAACTGTAAACCAGCAAGAAATGTTTTATTTAACAATGCACTCAACACAATTATATGGTGTCAGACATATAAGGATCACACAAATATTGAGAGAGGAAACCTGCTGTTGCCACGTCATGGTGCAAACCAGCAAGAATACTTGTCAGTGACTGAAATACTAAAATATTTCATCAACTTTTTCTTAATGCTTCTGTTATTAACATTACGATGTTGTCAGGAATAACAAGCATTGTGAGAGTACTGCTATCTCCTAAATTCAAGGGCCATAACTCTGTGAAATGCGGGAAGTAAATCACCATGAAAGTTAAACTTGATCTGTAACAGTACATGATAAAATAATACAAAAAATTTCAGCTTATTAAATTCATGTCCCAAGTGAAATAATTTTCACTTGTCACTCGCTAAAGCTTGTTTATTATCCTCTATTTATGAGTGTGATAAGCTGCAAATACTTGTAGCTAATGTAACAAACACAAAACAAAACTCTGAATATTATAACATTATTAAAAAATGTATCAAAGGTCTTAGAAGTGTCGGGGCAGGGGGCTCGTTGCCCCCATTAGAATGTGAATTGATATATTAACAGTCCTTACAGTTGTCATGTGTATGGGGCAAATAAGAGATGATATTGGGCAACTGAATAACAGTGTGGGCAACCAATATAATTTCAAATTTGGGCACCCCTGGTAAATCAAATTAAAATGAAAGGAATGAAATACCATTTCCATTCTGAGAATTGGGTGGTTTTCTACGGTCTGGTATTTTTTCGTCCACTCAGCGAATGAAGTGATACACTTCCGACCTTGTATATCTAAATGCATGTTGTGCATTATGGGTGCTGTGAAGTCATTCCCCGCCACAATACTCATCTCAATAAGCTGACTGATATCATTGAACTGAAAAAGAAAACAAAAACACACAGTAAATGCCATGCAAATGGTCATTCAATGTGGCTGTACAGGAAAAAATAAAAAAGTATCTTCCAATCCAGGGCTCAAACCTAAGAATTTTTCTCCTGCCATCCCAGGTTTTAGACAATAGTACCGGTAGAGTACATGATAAGCCTGTCAGGAGTTTGATGAAAAACCATAGATATTAGTTTTGATGCATCTGTATGCAAGATATGATCTGGACAAGGATTTACTGTTATGTGCAGTAGACCATGAAAAGTAGGTCACAGCGACCCAGTAATAGTATGTGACACATCGCCATCTCAAGTTATTCCTACATGTGAGGTTTGATAGTTCTGTATGCAAGATATGATCCGGACAAGGATTTACTATTATGTACAGTAGACCGTAAAAAGTAGGTCAATTTAATTTTGCATTACCGACATGCGAACAGATAGGTGGTTCGCATGAAATATTGTGCCCTGAAATGTAGACTAACCTCAGCTATGAAATATGGAATAAACTCAGCTGTGAAATATGGACTAACCTCAGCTATGAAATATGGACTAACCTCAGATATGAAATATGGACTAACCTCATCTATGAAATAAGGACTAACCTCAGCTATGAAATATGAACTAACCTCATCTATGAAATATGGACTAACCTAACTGCCTGGTGATCTTCTCTGTGATAATTAGTTTTTTAATCTACCAAACCACCCTGTTGTGAGAAATGGACTAACCCCTAGTTGCTGGGAGAGCTTCTCCGAAGTAATCACTTCACATAGCAGATGCGTTGGTTTCTTGGGCACAGCACACGGCAATCCCAGCTCCATCTCACCATTTAGGTCCCACAGATCATAGCAGATGAATCGTCCACCTTTGAAAACGCAGAAGTCTGTATCACCTGATAAAACTGCGAAGGCTTTGTCGCGCTCAGTTAAGCTCTTAGCAAGGACATAGTCGGCTTCACCAGCCACACACTGCACAACCTCGCAGTCACAGCGCCTCAGTGTGGAGATGATCTGCACCTCCAGAAGAACTGGACGAACGTTACAATCGTCAGCCAGATCGGCGATCGCTCGCATCCCCGAACACACCTCCAGGATCTAGATGGGAAAAGAAAGGAATCTTTCTTTAATGAGTGGCAAGACGTACAGTGCAGCCCAATGGTAAAGTGCTCGCAAGATGCGCTGTCAGTTTGGGATCAATCCCCACCAGTGGGCCCATTGGGTTATTTCTTGCTCCAGCCAGTGCACCAAAGAAAGAAAGAAAGAAAGAAGTGTTTTTATTTAACGACACACTAAACACATTTCATTTATGATTATATGGCGTCAGACATATGGTTAAGGACCACACAGATTTTGAGAGGAAACCCGCTGTCACCACTTCATGTGCTACTCTTTCCAATTAGCAGCAAGGGATCTTTTATTTGCGCTTCCCACAGGCAGGATAGAACAAACCATGGACTTTGTTGAACCAGTTATGGATCACTGGTCGGTGCAAGTGGTTTACACCTACCCATTGAGCCCTGCGGAGCACTCACTCAGGGTTTGGAGTTAGTATCTGGATTAAAAATCCCATGCCTCGACTGGGATCTGAACCCAGTACCTACCAGCCTGTAGACCAATGGCCTAACCACAACGCCACAGAGGCCAGTGCCAGTGCACCATGACTGGTACATCAAAGGCTGTGGTATATATGTTATCCTATCTATGGGACAGAGCATATAAAGGATTCCTTGCTTTTAATTACTCCTTCAATATCTGTGTGGTCCTTAACCATATGTCTGACACCATAAAACATTTTCTTCCTTCCTAGTTTAATGATGCCGTAGAATCTTTTTTAAAACCAACAGTGTGTGTGAGAGAGAGAGAGAGAGAGAGAGAGTGAGAGAGAGAGAGAGAG
>JAECMU010206219.1:0-10252 GCA_016106625.1 Dracogyra subfuscus
TTTAGCCACATATGTTACTATTGTCGTCTATGGGATTTGATTTGGTGGTATACACCCTAAAACTGTATATCCTTTGATAATTTCATAAATTCTGGTTCCTTCATAATAAATACCCCATATTAAACAAAAATACCAATTAACTGCTGGTAGCAGTGGTTGTGGGTTAGGGAAGGGTTGTTGATTAAATGTAGACTTTAATTCAGTTTCCAGATAACTGCAGTGACATTGAAGCTTTAACCCAAAAATGAAGCAATCACACCACCACCAACTTTTTTTTAATCCTAATACTCAATGTGCTACATTCATTAATTGCGTTAAATGATTGGCAGGAAAAAATACACTTTATTACAGACCTATTTAATCTTACTATAGATACTGTAATAAAGATCATTCTAAGAACTAAGTGTAATAAACAAAATCTTTTATTGAACATGTGTCATACAAAATTCAATTAACTTTCCAAACAAAATAAGTTGTGTTATTATAATATACATTAATAATATACATTACTACGTAATAAATACAGAAAAAACTGTTTTATTTAACGACACACTCAACACATTGTATTTACGATTATATGGCATCAGACACACAGATATTAATAGAAGAATCCTGCTGTCGTCACTTCATGGGTTACTTTTTTCAGAGTCCAGAATATTGGACTTAAGTACTCAAGGGTCGAACTCGGCCCGGACCCGATACTTAAACTAGATGATAATGAGACTTGGAAATAAATAGAGGTTATTACCAGAGTGTTTTTCAGTATCGTCAATATCATATATTAGGAATAAAAATTGTATTATGCGAGCATAATACATTATTTTTATTCCTAATATATGATATTGACGATTCTGAAATACACGAGGGTAATAATCTCTTTATCATATAATCTCAAGCTTTATATAATGTGTTTTTGTAAACTGTACACGCAACTTTAATTCCAGTCAGCCATTACTACATATTCAAATGACGTAAGAATATGTGGCGCGGTGTATTTTTGAATGGAAATGACGTCAAACTCGAATGACGTCATTTTGGATGTCCTTACATCAAAACAAATTAAGGCCTAAAGTTTTTTGTTCTCTGAACGCTGGGCAGCTTTCATTGTCAAATTGCCATTGAAATGTTTTTATTTAAGGAATATGAATGCCTTAGTCAATTATGGAGTGTATCCAAAGTACGTTGGCTTAAATGTCAATAAACCTAATGCCGTCACCTCGATTAATTTACATCTAATTTGCAAAGTTATCAAATTCTTAAAGTATGTGATCAAGGAAAATATCACATACTTTGATTGCACTGAAAATGTAAGATATTATATGATAAAGTGAAATAGCATTATGCATCTTAATTCCAGTGCTGAACATGAATGCAAAGTCATTTCATTGTATTGCATACCCCCGTCAGCTAACCACTGGGTTTTTTTCTTGACATAACCATATGTCCAACACCAATATAACCGTCATTATAATGTGTTGAGTGCGTCATTAAACAAGAAAAACACCACAAAAAAAAAAAAAAAAGGTATTGCATACCACACATTCGACTTTTTGTTTCCTTTCATGTCTCATAGTCCTGTAATTGGCGGCAAGCATATGGAAAAATGATGTAAAAAATAGAATTAAACAAGAGTGCTCTTCCTTGCACAGGTACTAGAGTCCTGTGAATGGACTCTTTGTCTTGCTAGATTCGGCCCATGCCCAAATACTGGAGTACTCCTGGAGATCCTATTGTGCACCTTTCAATGGCAATTTAAAATTGATAAACAAATGTTTTCACAAAATGAAAACTATGCAAACAATCTAAATTGACGATCAAAAGAAAGTATACTAATTATTTTTTCAAAGTATTAAAAACAATACAAAACACAAGTTGATGCAAATGTTATATTTTGAAAGTATAATAATTTGGCGATAAATAAACACGAGTATACTCAATAAAACCCATAAAATTATAATATTACAGTTCACAACAACACTAGGGGTGAAATGTGTGAGTTCATAAACGACCACTCAGAACGAAGGTGAATAAATTCTACCACAAAGAACATGTTTAAATAATGTGTATGTCCACCATGTGCAAGTATGCAAGCATTCAAGCATGGACCTACTGTTGGACAGATTTCTGTCAATAAGGTCTGTTCGCCATTGGCCACAGATGCACCACCAAACGGTTCAGTCTCCTGAACACATCACAGAGCTGTTCTCTCTCCTGCACATCGGTATATCCGTGTTCTGCCATCAGCTCTGAATAACTGGAACCTGCTCTAATCCGGAAAAAAAAGAAAAAGAGTACACATTGCCAGTTCCGATGTTGCCAACGTTGAAACTGATGTGCCCAATGTAAACGTCGAAGTCGATGTTGCCTCGTCAATGTCATCCATCTGAATGGTCAGTAAGCCCTGATACCATACTGTCGTAGTCAATGACATACTGTGTGACGACTAATGACATGTCCAAGGCCATTCGCTGCAGATGACATCACAGTGATATAAGTGTAAGATGTGGAGATGGCAGTCCTTGTTGGCTGTTGTGATGTGAGGTCTTCCACTTCATGGTCTGTCTACAGTCCTGCCACTCACCCTGTATTAACCTGGTGATCGTCAATTTTGTGCAATTCAGGATTCTTGCCACATGGGCATAACTTGCACCATCCCAATAGCTCTCTCTCTCTCTTTCTTCAGCAGTTAACTTTGCCATGTTCTCTGGTGTTTTACTGTTGACCGAGGCATTTTCTAAGCAATGGCACCCTTTTTTACACCCTTATGTGTATCATGTTTTTTGTGCAGTATAAATTTGATGAATAAACTAATTTTGCATGCACAGCATTGCCCAAATGCAGAAATGTGCGACTATTCATCACTGATTTAATTATAACGAACAATACTGGAACCTATCTAACCTTCCATGAATGTGTATTTTGTTTATTTATAATAAAAATAATTGGTATACTTTCTTTTGATCGTCAGTTTATTATCTAAACAATAAAAATTGATCTTCATATTAGTGTACTTTATTATATACATAGCTATGAAATACATAGATCTAGAAAACATCAAAAGTGATATATGATGAATAGTCATATTTTCACTGTATTTTAGTTATAGTTATTTCCCTTGTAAATTATTATGATATAATTTTTAGTTTGCTGATTATCATTGTATATCAAACATTGACAATGCGTGAAAATACTCATCACGAGTGACATAAAAATCATGTTTGAAAACCCCCATGAAATAGCCTCTATGTATTTCTTAAGTAATTAAGACTTATTTACATACTCACCTCCTGAATTGGATTTTATAAAATAAACTAGCATTTTGGTTTATTGTTTTGTTAGAATAATCCACGACACAAAGGAAAATTCCAAGTAAATATGTCATTTTATTAATGCAAAAAACATCTGCTCACATGTTTTTGCATCTACAGTACATAATAATTATGTATTGTTTGAACCCAGTCACACACTGTAGCATGTGCTTTTTTCACAATTGTATTTTATAAATCATCCTTTTATTCCAAGGTTCACCATAGAACAACATTCATAATATCCCATCCATACATCCTCACTAGTCCACTGCTACACATACAGAGCAGCAAAATATGCTCAGAAACACTTCATGTCTTTTGCTGCTATTTTGTTGTGGCATATTTTATTTCATCAAATGCTTTTCTAGCTTTTCTGAGTTCCTCACTCATGAGTAAAAGTTCCTTGACTCGAGAATATTTCTTAGGATCCTTTCGGATTAAAAATATGATATCTTCTACTTGGATACGTCCTGCTCTGCCAGTTTCCATCGCTTTCTTTGTCTGAAAAAAGCAAAACATTAATTAAAACTCAGAATTTAAAATAATGCCAATCCTGGTAAACAAACAAGTTACATATATATATATTAACTGATAATCTGTTAGAAATTGAGACCCTTGCTTGTAAAACGTCTGACTTTTAGGTAGTACTAAACCAAATAATTTCCGGCTGGGTCAAAGTAAGAGGTGCACCGAACTTTTGATAGAGAAGCAAACACCACAAGTCTTGTGATTGGTTATAAATGTGAGTGTGTTGGTTGTAAAAAATAATAGTTTCATCTGGATAAAAAAAATATGCAATTCTATTTCATCTAGTACCAATGGGTCAAGTAGCCTTGTGCTTGAAACATGTATGGGGTACCTGTAAAAAAAAGTGCTCAAATTTTGTGCGGAACTAGGGTAGTCATAGACGCTACCCGTTATCTCAGAACTGAGCAGCTTAACCCCTAATTTTCTCTGGATCACTTGCAGTGTGAGGGGTGGTAGTATTTATATCCGTGGCATTTATGTTGATTGATACGCTGCAGGTAAGAGTTTTAGCCACATATGTTACTATTGTCGTCTATGGGCTTTGATTTGGTGGTATACACCCTTTAGCTAGTGACAATTTATATAGGTAAGCAGTTCTTTTGGCATTGCCATGACATTAAAGTTTGAAGGAAGGAAGAAAATATTTTATTTAAAGATGCACTCAACATATTTTATTTACGGTTATATGGTGTCAGACACATGGTTATGGACCACACAGATATTGACAGCATGGGCTACTCTTTTCGATTAGCATCAAGGGATCTTTTATATGCACCATCCCACAGACAGGGTAGTACATACCATGGTCTTTGATGATATGTCAGTCGTGGTGCACTGGTTGTAACAAGAAATAGCCCAATGGGCTCACTGACAAGGATCGACCCCAGACCGACCATGCATCAAGCAAACGCTTTACCACTGGGCTATGTCCCGCCCCCTTAAAGTTTGAATTACCAAAATATTGATCAGTTATTTCTTAAGTGGTTCTTGGATTTGTTAATTTATTTGTACCAACATTTTTCAATTATTTTAAAGATTGTACTTTTGTGATACTTTCTTTTCTTGGGATTTGGTTTCAAAATAACACATATTTAAGTTTTACCAATGACCGATGATCTAATTTTATTAATTACGTTAAAATTTTTAAAAGGCATTGAAAATGTTAACAAACCCAGTCATTTCCACATTGAAAGAGAATTGTGAAACAATCAACTTAACACACTCAGAGACCTTTTGTTGCCATTTTGGCATGTGTTAGTTGTTTCGTTGGATCGATTCCTGTCAGTGGGCCAGTTGGACTATTTTTCATTCCAGCCAGTGCTGTGGTATGTCCTATCCTGTCTGTGGGATGGTGCATATAAAAGATCCCTTGCTGCTAATCTAAGAGTAGCCCATGCAGTAGTAACAGCTGGTTTCCTCTCTCAATATCTGTGTGGTTCTTAACCATATGTCCGACGGCATATAACCTTAAATAAAATGTGTTGAGTGCTTCGTTAAATCAAACATTTCCATCCCTTTGTTTACTGGCCATGGTTGAACAAACTTGGAGCAAGTTATACTCTTCTTTCTAATTAAACAATTTGTTATAAGAAATTACGTCCGGCCAAGTAAAGCAAATTAACTTTATTTTTTACACTTTGTTTTGAATAATAGCCACCCAGTCCCAGAAGCCGAGTATCCAGATTAACAATGACATTTTTTACAGTGTGTAGGGTTCATTTTGTAAGAAACGGTTCTGGACTAAAGAAGTTCAGATTATCAAGATATCACTGTTTACATACAAATTATCATTAAATTTAGCAGTAGGGAAAAAACCCCAACATTGTTCTCTCTCTTTTTCAATTTTTATTTTTATTAAACCAATTTTTACTGAGAGCTATCAGATTTTATAACCTGATGGGCAACCACTATAAACAGTTAGTCAAGCCTTGATATTAGAACACCTTCAGAGTATAATCTAGATAATTTTTTAAGGGTCCCTTTTTGGTCAATTGGGAAAAAATAACATTTCAAGTACAAAAAAGGGGATTTTCAAAAATAATCAATACCAATACCAGGCCTCTCTGTGACAGACGAGTAGTGATTTGCACGCCCCTCATACTCGCATAAAACTTACAACTGGTGAGTAGTTTATTGCTTGCCTCAGTCGTTTTGCTATAGGCTATTGTTGAAAAAAGTCATCACAACCCATTAAAGCAATATCGTAATTTCTTTCTTTAACTTAGCAACTTTGGGAATCCTAATTGGGAAACTGTTGGATTGTAATTGGGAAAAGGGGAATGGGGCCTTTCACCGTCCCCAAAATGTATGGTAGATTGTACCCTGACCTTTCACCAGTAAGACATTCCAGTATTGTGGAAGTCAATGTTTCTGGCAAAAATATTTATTTGGGTATGGCACTATGAAATTGAATGCAACCACAATCAACTGGGGTATGGGGGGCATCTCCCAGAAAAAAAAAGATTACATTTAAGGTTAGGGTGAAGAAAAACATACAGTATCCGGTAATGATAAGAAAAATTAATTCTGTCAAAAGGTTAACTTAAAAAAAAATTAATCTGCCAAAAACTTTTGTATGGCACTATACCCGTTTTACCCTGGTAGTGGGTTAATTCACTTTGTAGGGAACATTTCAAAATTACGCTATAACAGCAATAGTTTAATATCTATAGCACAAGTTGACAAAGATTCATCTCTCCATTTTACTCCAGCCATCTTTGATACTTGGATAAAAATAAGTAATTTGACTAACATGCTATATTCATAAAAGCAATGCTTCAAGCCTAACCATTTCTGTAATGTATTCTATGACGAGGTCTTCTAGAAGGTCCACCGATTCAGTGTATGGGTTCTGATCATCTCCAAATCCATACATCATACATCGCACTGAAGATAAAAACGAAAATAATATATGTTTTAACAAATGCAGCAATATGCCTGGATTACTAATCTGTAACAATGCATTATAAATTTACCATATTAAATCAGAATTCACCTTTGAGGAGCGCAAGCATGATCATACTTCTGTATACTCCTACACTGAATACATTTGTGCAAAAACATTCCTACCCGAGACAGCGAAGCGTGCGGTTGTGTTCAGCGAATGTCGAGGTTTCTCTCACCCCCCTACCCTTGAGGCTGTGTTGCGCGAGCTTGGTCCTTTAGCCAAGTATCGCGTTGAACACAATGGGAGTTCAGCTGTTGTCACCTTGTATTACAGTGACAATAGACCGAAGCGCCTGAGCAGTAGGAGGAGAAGGCGTCCCAAGGCAGCTCAGGGTAGACCAAACTCGGCGGCTCAACCACCAGGAGCGGTCCCTTCTGCTTCAAAGACGAAGTCGAGACCTGCAGGGGCGGTTTGGGGGGTGGGGGTGGGCAAAGCCAACAGCTCAACTGCCGGCGGTGATCCCGTTCGGCTTTGCCGCCAAAAGTGATTCCTGAGTTCAAAACTCACCAAAAAATATGGTGGCCCCAAAAATAATAGTGCATGTTGGCAAATTATGGTAAGTGAACCACGAGCAAGATTTTAATGTGGAATACAAATATTAATAATAGCGGCTCATATGTTATAGTTCTAAAGAAGATAATATTATTTGGGCGACTAGCGCCATTATTTTTTAAATATTTAAGTTGCCCAAAGGGGACAATGGTTGTATTCAGCGACCTGGCCATGGGCTTTTTCGAGTCCTGGATTTGATCTGCAGTGACTGAAGAGGCCTTTCAGGTAGAGATGTATTTAATGTTTTGCTAATTATACTACATTCTGCTTAGTATATGGCATATTTTCTTTAGCTTTAACTTGTATATATATAGACAAACACTTCTGACCAGAAAGTACTACACAAGTGGCCATTAAATACCACCAATCTTACGAGTCATTTGAAAACATACACAAAACAAGCAAAAGAGAGATAGATATCCGATATGTTTTTAAACAAATTGTAAAATAAATGATATCTATGAATGCAGTGTTTTACATATCCTCAAAACTAAGAAATTGATAGGTCTTTAAGGTCAGGTCATAGGGCTTTACGTGCACATTCAGAACAAGCTGTTGTAGCAAACGCTTGTCCTGGGCACAAGAACATACCTAGGTCTTTATTCACAATAACATATTTATAGTGTATTCCCAGTTGCACCTTCAACACACATCACTGAGCAATCATTTTATTAACTTCAGGGCAAGCTCTGGGTGAGCATAAAAATTTAGCAAATCAGCTATTTAAACTTCAAAAATTGCAATAAAACCTGTTATTTTCTAATAAAATAACAATTATTACATAAAATTTTATTCGCAAAGAGCTATCCTTGAACTTGTTAATTTAACTGGTCGGTGTGCCTTTGGCATCCAGGTCATTACCGTGCAGAGCAGCCAATCAATGACCTCCCACCCATGTGATACCATAAATCTCACACAGTGCTTTTTCCAAGGAGTGTTTAAGGAATAAAAATAAATAAATATTAGAACTTACATTCCTTTGAAAATATTTTCTTCTTTTTTTCTAAAGGGGTATCTTCTTCAACTTCATCCTCATCCACCTGAAAAGAAAAAAATTGTTGCATCTGAATCGAATATTTACCAACATTTACTATAACATTTAGTATAACATTATTTTACATATCTGACATGGAATACTGATCAACCTCGTGCCAAAAATTATCTACTCTGTAATTGGTCAACTTGCTTCAATATCTTTAGTCAACACACCTCCTAAAAGCAGGGCTGAGGAGAAACATTTGCCAAATTATCTACTAAACTTAAAGCTGCATTGTCTGGTTTCATTCAAGTTCTAAGTTCAAATACAAGCATAACTGCACTTTTAATTCACTCGCGAGTTGTCGTCATTAACGCATATCGTCAAATGCTTACTAGCCAGTTAGAACAATTTTCGCCATTTTGTAATACCATACGGATTCTAGCAGTCATTCCTCGCAGCCAATTACGTTAGCAGCAGACACGCATGGCGACGTTCTAAACCCTGGACTCATACACTTTTTATAATGCGTGTTGTGGTGTAATTTATACGAAACTAGTTGAACATCCTATATTTCCGTAGTACTTAAAGTGATACTTCAGATATTATAAAAGTGTTTAATAAAATGGTTAAGTTGTATTTATACGGATATTAGTAACAATAAGACTGTGAAAATGAGTTGGTTGTCATTTTGTTTTTGTGTTGTTTTTATATGAAGATACTCTTTAAAACTCTAAACATTTTCAGTTGTAGTGAATGATAAAAATTAGTGTCGACATGAGTGCTGAAATTGACTGCTATCGTAATTATCTGCTACGAATTCACTGCTCGGTTTTTGTAATGCAACAATAGCCGAACCGTACTATTTTTAGCTCAGTGAGGGCCCGCCGAAAGTGTCCTACTTTCAAAAATCTGGGTTTATTTTTAACTTGGAAAAGCCAATGTAGTGAAACAAATTCAGACTGTGGTGTCTTATATGCACCAAACGTAATGGATCCAGTAGCTTTTGATGTAGGTTTGTTCCATGCAGCCAGAAGTGGCTTCTCTCTGAGTTGTGTAGTGGATATTGTTGTAGGATATGTTCTGGTGTTTGCAGGCCTGTGCCACAGTCGCTTGTGCGACATATATTGAGCTTGGGGAGATGGAAGTTTAGACAACAGTGGCCTATGCGAAGCCTGAAGATTGCAGTCTGGGCTCGTCTTTCAAGTGGGCCGTGGTTTGTTACTTCTTGTAGTGTTTCTCATCTTTCCTTCTGTTTTCGCTTGATGATAGTCTTGATTTCTTGATAAGAGGTGGAGACTGTTTCCTGAATCATCTTGCTTCCACATTTTGCTAGTGAATCTGCTTTTTTGATAGCTGTGACAGTAGGGTGTAGATTTGTTGTCATGTTGTGTCTTCTGGAGACGGGAGATTTTGAAGTACTGATCTGCAGTCAGTGAAGATTTCTGCATGTGATGATGGGAAGAGTTCTTGGCCGAGGATCTCTAGTGCTCCATGGACTGCTTTTGCTTTAGCTTTAATTATTAAATTAATGTATGAAGACGGTGATCCAGTTGGCATAGATATGGAGATTGTTTTTACATTTGGGAATTTTATGTACATTCCCCCTCCTCCGTTTTTTTATTGCTTCTTCTGCTGATCCATCAGTGTATATGTGTCCAGATTGTTTGGTTGATTTTTTTTTTATGTGTTCGTGAGTCAGGTTTTTCTGGTATCATAACTTCTTTCCTGGTGATGCCTGGGATGTCAAAAGAAATGTTGAACTTGACTGTTGGGAGTTGCCATAAGTTCACATTTGTCAGTGGTTCGCAATGTTCCAGATATTTTATGATGGCATCAGCATGTGTCCGGTTACCGTAGATCTTGTGTTAATATGTGTGTGAGGGGTTCAATTAAAGCACCCAGCATAATGTGTATTATACTGAACATGCATAAACACCA
>JAECMU010206243.1:0-14073 GCA_016106625.1 Dracogyra subfuscus
GACACACAACATTAAACATCTATATTTATCTGTATTAGCTTCTCAGTGATACAGACACACAGCATTAAACATCTATATTTATCTGTATTAGTTCCTCAGTGATACAGAGACACACAACATTAAACATATATATTTATCTGTATTAGTTTCTCAGTGATACAGACACACAGCATTAAACATCTATATTTATCTGTATTAGTTCCTCAGTGATACAGAGACACACAACATTAAACATATATATTTATCTGTATTAGTTTCTCAGTGATACAGAGACAGACATTAAACATATATATTTATCTGTATTAGTTTCTCAGTGATACAGAGACAGACATTAAACATATATATTTATCTGTATTAGTTTCTCAGTGATACAGACACACACACAACATTAAACATATATATTTATCTGTATTAGCTTCTCAGTGATACAGACACACAACATTAAAGATCTACATTTATCTGTATTAGCTTCTAAGTTATACAGACATACAGCATTAAACACATATCTTTATCTGTATTAGTTTCTCAGTGATACAGACACGCACATCATTAAATCAGGGTTAAAAATTAACATGAAAACCATAGTCACCAGAAGGGCCAGTTGAAAAAAAATCGTATTGGCCCTTCTCAAATTCAACTAGCCCTCCAATTATCACATTGAAATTTTTATTGAATAATAACCATGTGCTCACCGTATATAGTCTGTCTGAGTTATAGAAACCCGATGAATTAGCATTTAACTTCACAATGAATAACGTTAAAATTCATATAAAAACATGTTGTTAAGTTTTAAACCCATACCAACTCAAATAAAAACAAAATGAAAACAAAAGAAAAAGAAATCCAGTTTCTTTAAAAAGTACATTAAATTATACATACTGAATCTCATTATTAAAGGGATATACCCTAGTTTTTAAACACTAAGGCATATTTTTTACTATTAGAACCATTTTTGTCAAATGAAATCATACGTTACTTAGATTGTATTGTTTATATTATTCATTTCTGTACATCCTAAGTGTTTTTGAGCATCCTGGTGTTTTTAATGTCACAAAATGCATTAATTAAAAAAAAATTAACGCACGTGCGTCTGAGAAGAAACAGTTACGGGAGTAGAGTTGTAGTCACCATTTCAAAGTCACCGATTCATGTTTCACTCAACTGTAACTTATCCAAATGTGTTACAGGTGTGTAGATTAAGAAAACTTAGTGTTAACGTTCATGGGTTAAAACTAGGGTACAATGTATGTATCAGAAAAAAAAAGAATTAACCAATGCAGTTTGATGGTAATTTGTTAATAATATTTACACCTTTATCCCCAATAAAATGTTATTTGTGACGGTATAGGTTTAAAACTTAATAAATGAATATGTTTTATATTAATTTTATCTTTATTCATTATGTTAGCGCTGTTATAATATAGACCATGTTCTGTCTTCTACAGCCAGATATGAAATGTGTTTTGTCATATTAGATTCAGTATCAGTGTATTTACGGTACCATACTAGTCAGCCTCTAAAATCGATGGTCGCCCAACGGACTACCTTTGTAAAATTCTTAGTCGCCCTTAGCCAATAAAGGTCACCACAGGTGACTGCTGATTTTCAACCCTTTTAAATATCTATATTTATCCTATAACTTACCCATGATATCCATGTCATAAACCCATGTGATAATTTACTTTATTAACCAGGTTAATAATGGTATGCACAGTTAGCCACAAGAGACAAGCACCTGTCACGGTTGGAGAAACAAGGACTGGGATGTGGAGGTAGACAGCGAAAGAAGTTGAAAGATAGGAGGAGTTGCCAGATCGGGAAGAAATGAGATGGAATTCAAAGGAGAGGAAAGGAAAGGGGGCAGTGGGATAAAAAAATAAAAAAATAATTAAAAAATAATAATAATCTCTAGGTTATGTGTTGCGGTAAACGAGTCCTTCGCTTACACGCCAACAAGACCCGTGTACCTGAGCATAATGTTTTCAAAGATTTGTTTAAAATGCGTGACGTCAAACTAATCTGTGCTAATCGTGATGACATCATATTATCGATGGTGGCGACTTTAGTACTGTGATTTAGTAAAAAAAAGTAATTAGAATGTTATTTTAGAAGTGTTATAGGATAAATAAATTCGCTACTTGTGTTTTTTAATATGTAAAATATCAACCTTGTCTAGTTAATTGGTATTTGTCTCGGCAGAGCCTCGACAAATACCGATTAACATAGACTCAGTTGATATTTTCCATATTAAAAAATACTTGTGACAAATCCTCTATTTATATGTATTAGTTTCTCAGTGATATACAGACATACAACATTAAACATCTAAATTTATCTGTATTAGTTTCTCAGTGATACAGACACACACATAATTAAATATCTATATTTATAGGTATTAGTTTTTCAGTAATACAGAGACGCACAGCATTAAACATCTATATTTATCTGCATTAGCTTCTCAGTGATAAAGTCACACATAGCATTCAAAATCTATATTTATCTGTACCATATATTGCCATGTATTAGCCGACTCTGTGGATAAGCCGACCCCTTAGTTTGACCTAAATATCTAGTACAAAATCATCGGCCTTGTGTATAAGTTGAAGTCATCTTTATTCCAGCTGTATGATGTACTGATTTCAATAATACTGTCAACAAATATACTTTTCTTGTTCATTGTATTTGTTTTCCTTTTAATTATTACAAACACGGTAATCGCGATCACTATCAATGCAGCAATCCTAACATCTACCATCATAACCATGCAGTGAAAAATAATTCAGAACTGATAAATCATAACAGAAAACTAAATAATTAAACCTGTAACAACATATCACTGCACACAAGTAATTAATTTATTCACTGGACAGCAAAAAGTAAAATCATTGAGGCATGTTTAATCCCCCACCACACACAGAAACAAAAGATCATGCAGTCCGCGACTGCAGCTGTTCACGGTATATGGTATGGTCATGTGACAATAGTGGGGAGTAATTACATGTACCATCATTCATGTTATGTTTTTGCGGTCGGTAATATTAATAATGAGCTTAATTTATTTATGGCATTATGTTACAGTTTAATGCACCCTCCCAACAAAACAATAATACTGAAATATAATACTTGTTTGAAGAAAAAACACCATTTTGTACTTTAAATTTGCTATATGAAAGACTGGTCCCAGCACATGTCAAACAAAGATGGCGGACAGTTGGAAATAATAAGTTTTTACCATTGAAATGATAATAAAACAAGTAATTTTTTATTATTCTTCATCAAACTTATAATGCATTCCAGAACAAAATACTGCATAACATTGCATGATAGGGTGTTTTATTTATACTGTGCACATATTATTGATACATAATCTGTGAAAGGCTATAAGGGTCTGATCAAAATTTATAAGTCATGGTCGGGAGTATTTACGATCGGAATTTTATGCTCAAATTTGTTGCCTCCGTGTATAAGCTGACCCCCTTCTTTTGGAAAGTTGGCTAATACATGGCAATATACGGTATTAGTTTCTCAGTGATACACAGACACACAGCATTAAACATCTATATTTATCTGTATTAGTTTCTCAGTAATACAGACACACAGCATTAAACATCTATATTTATTTGTATTAGTTTCTCAGTAATACAGACACACAGCATTAAACATCTATATTTATTTGTATTAGTTTATCAGTGATACAGAGTTACATTGAAATAAACATCTATATCTGTCTATCAATATTAAATCTTGTGTTATCTTACCAACATAGGTGGAGCTCTGTACATATAGCAGAATGGATAGTGGAGTAAATTGAGAAACGTTGACGAGTAAACATCGGCATAACGCTGTACTTGAGAGGCAAAGAACGTCTGACGTGAGCCTAGATGACACAAATACACATTTCAGCTACAGATCAGTTCACTGTGAATGTAATTATCCATAAACTAAAACATAATTTACCTAGTACAATTCATTATGACAGTTCCACTCCAACATACCCACACAGAAGATGCCAGCAAATGGACGTAAATCATTAATTTACCTCTGAACAAAGTTTGTTTTGTTTATCGACACAACTGGAGCACATTGATTAATTAATCATCGGCTATTGGATGTTAAACATATAGTTATTCTGAATCATTCTCATCCGAGGAAACCAGCTACATTTTTCTTAAAGCAGCAAGGAATCTTTTATATGCACTTTCCCTACAGACAGGAAAGCACATACCACAACCTTTGTCCAGTTGTGGTGCACTGGTTGGAATGAGAAAAAAACACAGGAGCAATCAAGTGACTGAACTAAATCCTGCCCACGGAGAGCTTAATGCACAATCTTCTTAGATGGGGCCAGTGATGTCTTGTTCCACCCTCACAATGCGAAGTCATCCAAAATGTAGAAAGATAACAGGAAATACATAATCATAGAGTGGTTGTGTATTATAGAACAGATATGTGCAAACCATAAAGAAAATAGTGTTTTTTAAAGAAGTAAAAGCTTCCATCATCCTTAGTAAATTAAGTTGATAACTTCCATCAGCTATTGAAGTTCATAGACATGCTGTATCTCAAACGTATGTGCCAATTGATATTCACAGAACTTGTTTAACTTTCAATGTCTTGAAGTATAACAAACAAATTAAACTTACCACTTCTAAATAAGCTTCCCAATATTCCATATGACATGTCAAGTTTATGGACGACATCCTAAAAAATGAAAATTAGGTGAGAAATTTACACATGTGTTTTCCTGACCAGAATTTTATGTGTAAACAAACTATAATTCATATCCCAATATTTTGTGATTCTTTGTTGTGGGTAAAATTATCAAATTTATTATTAAATTAGCTGTCACATTCAGCTATCACTTGTCAAGTGAGAATACTTGCTAAAAACAGCTTTAAAACAGATTTTTATCAACTAAACATTGCCAGGTATTTTTCACGCAAAATCAAAACACACTAAAACTGCCATTATTAAGATTAGTTTCAATAAGTATTCTATTATAATTATTATTATGGTCAGTGCAGCATGCAAACGGGCGAGAAATATGAATGAGTGAATGTACTGTATGTGATATACAGTGTGTCAGCTTGCATGGGCGAGATATCTTGCCTGCAGTAGTCAGAAAGTTAAATAATAAACTCACCCTGAGAGACTGCTGTATTTTTGTGATATCTGGTTTTTCATCGGTACTGCTGTCTAGGTTTCTGTGCAAATTGCAGACAAAATGACAAATTATGAATAAATGATTACACAAACATGATACAAAACTTTAAATTAAAGATTAAAAAACATTAAGTAGATTTTGCAAATTAATTTAAGTTTGGAAGAGAAACAAACAATGTTTAACATTCTGTTCAGTTCTCATAGATAAAAGTCATATTTTCAAGTATGTACAACAACAACAACAAAAAAACATTGGTCAGAGTATATATTACTAAACAAAACTATTTTTCTTTATATGGCCCATTTTCCAGTAAAATTGTTAAGCAGTTTTAACAAAATGTTAGGGGTGTTTTTTTTACTGTCAATACAGAAGTACTTTTAAAAAACCTAAATACCATAATAAACTTAATGTAATTTAAGATTTAAAGAAATAAAGAATTAATTATTTTCCTGCTAATAATTATCTCCAAATTACACCAGTACCAGCTTATCCACTGGCAATAAAACATTGCATAGACTTACAAGTCTATGAAGCTTATGAGAAGAAAACAAATAAACAGGGTCATTGTTTTTATCTTTTTCCTCTTTTTTTTAATGAATACTGAACCCATATATCTCACATAATGCACGTGGTGAGAGGTCAGGTTGGAGAGTTTGATTAGGTTAATGTATAGAAGTAAATAAACAAACATTCAGAGAGTACTGCTAAAGCAATAAAAACATGTTTTTTTTAAAGTCTGGAAAATAAATGTTCAAGGGCCATAACTCTGTAACAAATGGGTAAATTGTCATGAAAGTCAAACATGATCTTTAACAGTACATGATAAAGCTATACACAAAATTTAAGCTCAATATCTTAAGGCATTCTTAAAAAAAAAAAAACATCAAGAAAATTATATGTGGGTCAGACGGATGGACGGACAGATATACAGATAAACCTATAGTAGTGGTAGGGAACTAATAAATGTTCCTAGTTACTTGTAAATGGCCGCCAGTACTCTCTCCAGGTTTTCTATCTGATTGTACAGCTGACTTTTGTCCGTCCACACCATGAGCTCCTCGGAGAGTTCAGGTACAACAAGGAATGTACGCCATCCCCTCTTCTTCTTCGACTTCAGGATATCACCAAATATGTGGTCACCAACGTAGAGGACATCTTTGCCTTTGGCGCCAATTAATTGTGCAAGAACATCACTGGATCCTTAATAACCAAACAAAAGATTGTTGTTATAAAGCACTGGCATTACTAATTTACCAAAAGTAATAATCTATTAGCATTAACTCGGCACTTTATTTATTAAACACTTTCAAAATGTCACACACAAAAATATATTTACATACATTTTAGTTAAAACCAACTCTTAAGACCTGGTAATATTCACATTTCGTCAAGGTTTAATAACTAGATTTGTTTTGTTTGTTAACATGTAAGATTATTTTTATATATATAAAATAACTATACATGTGGTTACAGTCCAACAAGTATAGATAAAAGTATATCACAAGTGTTTCATTAAAGTGTGATCAGTTTGGTTCACATACAGCTTCAAAACAATCGGTATACATACCTCCTGAATATACATGTCCTTGTTGTAATTCACCCTGGTGATCACCCAGCTTCAAAGATCCACTTTCCTGCAATGAAACATTTCAATATTAAGTAATATATTCATTAAGAAAGGTTTACGGCAGATTTTTCATTCCAGTACCAATTCTAAGCCAGAGCTTATGCCTAGATATCGGCTCAAAGGGTAATTAATGAAAGCCATGCAAATACCCCATGTTTTACCTAATACACAGGTGCAATTATTATTGTCTATCCTGAATGTACAACTCTACATACGTTCAAATAATAAGATTGGAAAGTAATGTGGAGAATTTATAAATAAAGCTATTAGTAAAGCTGTTAAATATTGGATACACCTGTTACAGTTGCCTACATCTAGACTATGTAAACAAACATACTTAATGCTGTATAATTATTGTTGTAAAGGAAAACAAAACTGGGCAAGTCAGATGGAAAATGTTTTATGCCGTAGTGGTTTTGGTTATGCTTAGCTATTTCAAGAAATTGGTGATGTGAAACAGTTTTTGATAACTCTTAAACTCAGACTGACGGATGTATATTTACAAGAATGGTTAACTGATATTAATAGTAGTGATAGATATGAACTTTATAGATCTTTTAAAACAACTATACTTTTAGAAAAACATTTAGACTGGAATGTACAACATTTTAGAAATGCTCTCACAAGATTCAGATTAGGCTATACTGATATTAACATTCACAGAAACCGATATAGATCTGACTTGCCCAAATATTGTCCCAACTGCAATGACTTATTTGAAGATGAATTTCATTTTCTCTTTATATGTCCACTTTATAATGATATTCGGATGAAATATTTGCCTCTAAAATACAGATGTAATGAAGATATATTTAAAATGATAAACTTGCTTAAAACAGAAAGTCATACACTTAAGGGGAATGTAAGTAGATTCATTTGTGAAGCATCTCGAATTAGAGAAGCATTTTGTAATGGATAATTTCATTGTGTATACATGTAAATGCATTATATGTTACATATGTACATGTGTTTTATCACAACTCTCCTTGTATCAGGGTGGTCAACCCTAACAAAGAAATAAATAAATGAAATGAAATAAATGAAATAATCTTGGAATAAAAGACGTTGGTATATGCTATCCCATCCGTGGGAAAATGCATTAAACATATCCCTTGCTGCTAATGCAAAAGTGAAGGTGGTTTCCTCTAAGTCAATGAGTCAAAAATTACAAAAAAGTATGACATTAATAGCTGATGATTAATAAATTAATGTGCTATAGTGATGTCATTACACAAAACAAACTCATGCATACATGAAAACCACATGTTTCATTCAATTAAATGTAGTGTCAGCCTGTAACGTCCATTCCTTACCCTGTCAACTTGTCTCAGTGTGGTCCCGTCTCCAAAGAACAGCGGCTTCTGAGCATCTACAACAACGTGGTCAAAGTAGCACGTCCAGTCCTTCTTTACACCATTCTGAAAAAGGTAGATAAAAGTAGCAGGGTTTGAAACTCGCCCAAAAATGTGGTGGCCCAAAAAATAATAATGCATGTTGGCAAATTATGGCAATCAAGATTTTCATGTGGAATATAAATATTAATGGTGGCTCATGTTATTTGGGCGACTAACACCATTATATATTTTTTAATAATTAAGTCGCCCAAACGGGACAATGGTCGAATTTGGCAACCTGGCCACAGGCCGTTTCGAGCCCCGACTAGTGTTGTCTCAGCTAAACATATAAATGTCCATGGTCTACAGTTATGCAAAACAATTCATTAAGCTGTATTTATGTGGAAACAAATTCTCCTATCATTTCATTTCAACTTATTTTCATGCTTATATCCAATTAAGGTTCAATCTCCTATCATAAAATGGTCTGGTGTATATGTTTGTTAATTTAAAAAACAAATTTAAACAAAAATTCTTTAACATTTTATTGTGATGTAAACTTTATGTCATTAATTAATTAATCTACTTATATTATGAAAACAATATTTTAAAACAATTAATTAAAACATGCATGCCACTATGTTAACTGGTTTGATGGATCTAAGACTTCATATTAACACAGCTGAATGCAAAGGTAAGCATACAAATAACACTTGTTTATATCAAAACAAATTTCACACTTTTGTGATATCCTGCGTGATGCACATGAACAGATAAAACTATGATTAACATTTTATTTATCAAGGACTTAAGAGTCTGTAAGAAATAGTTATATGTGAACATTTAATATACATGTAGATCTCAACAAAATAGTTGACATCATCACAGTAACAGATTGACTGTTCCTATTTCTTCACAGCAAGACAAAAACTGTAAAACAGACCATGCTAAATGGTTTTAATGTTTTGAAATGTTGCCGTATTACAATCTTAAAATCTAATATATAAATGAAAAACAAAATTATACCTGTGTTGAATAGTCAACAAGATATGTCATGATTTTCTGAAAGCAAAAAACAAATATTTAAAATAAAATACATGAGGTAATAACAACATTCATTGAAATTATAAAATATTAATTCCACATGTAGGCCTAACAAAACTTAAATTAAACAAAGATTATGACAATTACTAAAGTAAATATGTTACGCTTCCACACCATTTTCACATAAAATTTCATTTCTTTTCAATACCTTGTCTACACCGAATATTAAAACTACGAGTGCATCTATTCACTGGGATAGACACTTCAAATTGCTCATTTTACTTTTAATAACTATTTAACATCATTTTCCTTTATGTACAGGTAAAACCAAACACCACACACCAACATATTTACATCAATTCAAGCACATAATCTGGAGGAACAATTACTGTTAGTATTTTTCTATACAATGGATTGTGGATTTTCATAATCTATCATCATATCAGTGGAGTCAAACCAATCATTTTTGTTATTATAATTAATCATTGGAACATCACTAAGTATGAGTGAAGTAATATTTAAGACAATGAGGTGTATGTTGCATCTCTGCAATTGAATTGCAATGGCTGTTAACAACGGTGGTAGAATACTAAAAACATGAAAACCAATACAGGCTATATACTTACATCTGTGTAAATGTAGTCACTGTTTGTTATCAGTCAATACAGGCTATACTTACATCTGTGTAAATGTAGTCACTGTTTGTTATCAGTCAATACAGGCTATACTTACATCTGTGTAAATGTAGTCACTGTCCGTTATCAGTCAATACAGGCTATACTTACATCTGTATAATTGTAGTCACTGTTCATTATCAGTCAATACAGGCTATACTTACGGTACATCTGTATAATTGTAGTCACTGTTCATTATCAGTCAATACAGGCTATACTTACATCTGTGTAAATGTAGTCACTGTTCGTTATCAGTCAATACAGGCTATACTTACATCTGTATAATTGTAGTCACTGTTCGTTATCAGTACAGTCTTTCCACCATGTGCACGAATTCTAAAATAAAAATAAATAAAAATCAGTAATATCTTGATATATTCGTTAAAAAAAATATTAATAATTTTTAATGACAGTACTATTTCTGAAATTAATGGAATATTTGTTTACAACACTTTAGGACTATTTAGTAACGCATGTGTTATTTAGTGTTAATATTTCTGATATATTAACAGAAACTCAGGAGTCACAGGGTTACCCATACATACATGTAGTAACAGAAAAGGGTATTTTTTTAGGTGCTTTTCAACAGGACAGCACTTTGGAACATGTTTTTAAAGTGTATATTTTGTTTGAATGAATTTTTTTAATTTTATTAATTAAAATTATATATTAATTACATTATTAAATTATCCATGTCTGAATATTCAGTTTTAAAACAATTAGCCAGACAGAGCAACACAACCTTTAGGACATTCCTGAGTATGCTGCAAAATATTTCAGACTCATAATCACCTAGTCATTTATAATCTTTTCTGGCGTTACTACGTACCCTTTATTTATTTTCGGCTAGAAAGCCTACTAATATTTATATATTTTAATCATGAAATTATTTGGAGGTAAAATCCAGTTGCAGCTACTCACATATAAGAACAACCAGAAATACCCTAAATATACACAAACTAGCGATATTATAAACAAGACATATTTAATATGTAAATGGTTGGAATGGGACATAAGCCCCCGAGTGGAAGCGAACCCACAACCCATCATACCTCAGGCATGCACTCTACTACTGAGCTATATATTTGTTTATCAAAACAGTTTACAGCCATCTACACATACTTAGATATGCATTCCTACAAGCTTGTACTAGGTTTGTATAAAGAGTATATAGTCTTGGAATTTTAATTACCGAAAAATAGAATGTGCAATTGTTTGTCTTTTACTTATTGAAAGTACTCACATGTCAAGTTGAATACCCTGTGACAGAAACATCTCAGGTGATCTGAATCACTCTCCAAGCTGGAGCGAGGTGGTACGACATACAAATTCTGTACCAAATGTAAAGATTGACAGCCAAACAGTAATACGACTGCATATAGTCTACAGAACACAGAATGTGCATATAGATTTTTGCCATAATGGACATGAACTGCCTACAGAAAACAAGTGCATTAGAAAAATAAAAACATAAAAAAAACTTGCATACACCTACCGTTCAAGAAGCAGTGGAAGTCTTTCGTCTTTGTGAACATACAAGTCGAGATTTTTTATCGTTTCGGTCTTCAAGGCACCCTAGATAAAACACAGAGAATGGATTCCCAATTATTAATCTTTTCTCTCGCCAAACTGTGTTATGCTTTGTTAATTATATTAAAGACATGTATGTATACATGCAGTCAGACAAAGTTTACAAGTTTCATTTTCATATAATAAATGATTATAAAATTATAATTATATTTTATCCTCTTCAATTTTACACAATTAAAATAGAATACTTCAATCAGTGTGTGTGTGTGTGCATTTTGTGTGTGTGTGTGTTTTGTGTGCGTGTGTGTGCATTGTGTGTGTGCATGTGTGTGTGTGTGTGTGTGTGTGTGTGTGTGTGCATGCATGCGTATGTGTGTGTGTGTTCCTCTTCAGCTAATGTTGGCTATAGTAAATCATTCTGCAACATTAATGTTTTACACAGGTTATGTTAGCCAACATGACATAACAGTCCAGTGTTTACAAGTAATGTTTTTTTTCTTTGGATGTATGGTTATCAAATAGCATATTAAAAGCCATGACAAGTGCTCTCCTGTGTGGGAAAGTGCATCATGCCATGTTTATTAAAATGCAACCTCCAACTGTTTCTGTCTATGTCCTACACGTCTTTTACAAAGTGTAACATTAAATAAATGTGAAAAAGATGTATTTTGAGATATAATTTTATTAACACCCATTTAATTTTGATTATTTTCTATAGTTTGGCATTCTTCATATTGTATTTGTAACAATATTACACTACTATTGTGTAGTATACGAGCTACATTGTACATAGCTGCTGTATCTTCAGGTAAATGCATTCTAGAATCTTACATGGTAGTGAAGCCAGTCAACAGCTGATCTGACATCTTGAAAGATAGATTTGTACGACATATACAACTCTCCAGACCGCACACCCTCCTTCTCTCTGAAAAACAAACCACCGTAAGGCTTAAATACTTGCATGGTCTATAAACCAATTTATTACCCATGCGGTTACAAATACCTTGGTATATATCAAAGTGATATGTCCTACTAAAACGCCAAGTGGGACGTCACACTTCGACATCACATAATGATGTCATCAATTGGCACACTACAACCTTACAGGAACATCAACAAAAAGGGTTGTGTGATAGAACTTAAGATCAATTATAGGTAATAATTAAGATATTGAACTCTCTACCATTTTTCGTATCATGTTCATGTCCCTCATAAAATATTTTCATTGTTACGTGCATGTGTGTCGAAAATAAAGACTTTTAGAGAAAGAAATAGCTGAGGTAATAAACAGAATAACAAACTCGGTACCAGTTATTATAAAATTTATGTCCCTCATAAATTAATTTTCATTTGGCACTTGCTAAAGCTCATGACAGGTGAAAACATTTCATTCAGAACATAAATTTTGTAATAACTGGTAACTTGTTTATTATTCTCTATTTCTTATTCATCAAGTTCTACTAAGCCACTAGCTGTCCTCAACAGTTCAGATACATGTACCTGAGATGTGGGCCTAGAACAGCACCAAAATACAATAAAATGATCGTCTTAATTATACGATGAACGATACAAAGACAATCATGCAATTTAGTTAAAAGTTTATTTTGTTTAATAATAGTAATACCAGTAGAGCACATTGATTTATTAATCATCGGCTATTTTATGTCAAACATTCAGTAATTTTGACATATAGTCTTAGAGAAGAAACCCACTACCAATTTACCATTAGTAACAAGGAATCTTTTATATGCACCATTCCATAGACAGGACAGCACATACCACAGCCTTTGATATACCAGTTGTGGGTTCGCATCAGGTGAGTGCTTCACCGCTGAGCTACATCCCATGTAAAATAAAATTAAATGATTGTCCAAATTATATGATGAATGATACACAGTCATGCAATTTAGATTTAAAGTTTTGAGGGTTTTAGGAGATGGGGTTTTTTTGTGGGTGGGGTGTTATTTGTTAGGTTTTTGGGTTTTTTTATTGGGGGGAGAGGGGTATTGTGGGGGCAAGTAAAAAGTTCTTTTGAACAAAAGAAAACAAAAATAAAGAAAAAAAGGAGTGAGCACTTGTACAATTTATGGAGTATCAAGTATTACCAAGATGTTACCTTTTGTAATTATTACACGATGTGAAGTAATCGATAATGCAAGCCAGCATGTAGGTTTCTGTAATGAAAAAGATAGTTTATATTTAAATTCAAGTTTTCTCAAATAATGGAATTTCTATTACCATCCCACATTCCACGAAAAACAAATAATAAATAAGAAAACAATAAATAAATAACCTAAGAAACCATCAACAAATACAGAATGTTTTTAACTACTCTTTACAGTTTTCCAACATTTGAATAATTTTCATTTTATTTACTTGATATTAGGGTATGTTTTGGGCAATAATACTGTGGACCATGAGTTAACTAATGACAAAGATTAAAAAATAATGATGTTTAAGAGCTCTACTTCGAAAATACAGAGTATCGATGCAGGGTACGAAGTTAAGGGTCGCCCAGTCGCCCGTGGCGAGTCAAAATGGCATCGGGCAAGTCAAAACCTTATCACGTGTCGCCCGCCTGGCGACCCAAAATTTCCACGTATTATGTTAGTTATAAAATGCAAATTACTTGTTGAACAGGAAGTTTAATTTTTATTTATTGTTTTCAACTGGTTTCCTGTTACTGTTACTGCGCTATCA
>JAECMU010206248.1:0-10473 GCA_016106625.1 Dracogyra subfuscus
ACAGGATAGCACATACCACGACCTTTGATGTACCAGTCGAGGTGCACTGGCTGGAGCGAGAACGCATTCAAAGAAGCGGGCAGCATAGCCCAGTGGTACAGTGCCCGCCTGATGCGTGGTCGGTCTAGGATCGATCCCCGTCAGCTAACCACTGGGTATTTTTCTCGACATAACCATATGTCCGACGCCGATATAACCGTAATTACAATGTGTTGAGTGCGTCGTTAAAAAAACACACAAAAAAACACACACAAAAAACATTCAAATAATTATATAGTGAAAGGAATAGTCGTATTTTGCCACACGTGTTGACTACAAAGACCACGTGTACACATACGTGTACGGAGACGGATACGGACACGGAAACGAATACGGAAAACGCAACCATCGAATCTCATCGTAAATAAAATCATTATACATGTATTAGTTTTTCATTGTCACCAGGGTAAAGGTCTATAGTAAGAAGGAAGGAAGGACATGGTTTATTTACCGATGCACTCAACACATTTTATTTACGGTTATATGGCGTCAGACATATGGTTAAGGACCACAAAGAGAGAGGAAACCCGCTGTCGCCACTTCATGAGCTAATATTTTTTATTAGCAGCAAAAGATATTTTATGTGCACCATCCCACAGACAGGATAGTACATACCACATCCTTTATTACACCAGTTGCGGAGCACTGGCTGGAACGAGAAATAGCGTGATGATTGTAGGGGTTTGTAGGGTCAACCCCTGTCTCACTTAACAACTATCACGTGTACACAAATCTCGACTATTGATTTTTTGCATGACGTTAATTCAGCATCGTGGGCGGATTTATACATGTAAAAATAGTTCTCAATACAAATAATCATGTTTGTTCACCGATCCGTTACCACAGGATGTACGTTTGCTAATATTTAACTATCGAGTTTAATAATGGGTGTGATATACTACAATCGTGTGTTGAAAATGGACATAGACGACAATAGAGGGACTCCACTGTAATAGCCTATTAGTTTGTACTATTGTGCCGGCAAGGCGGAAGCAAGTAGACATTGGTGGGGAGGGGGAAGACTGAGTTTGTGTTTAGCAACATTTAGTAGTATGTTACCAATAATAGTTTTGATTCAGAATTATTGGGGAGGTGGTAAGTTAGGGCCCCCCTGCTCCGCCGTGCATGTTGTTTAAGGGCGCTGTTTGGTCGTTTAATAATCTACTTCAGGGGCAGGAGCGAGACGTAGTCCAGTGGTAAAGCGCTCGCCTGATACGTGTTCGGTGTAGGAACGATCTCGTCGGTTGCCCATTGGGCTAGTTCTCGTTTTAGCACCACGACCGGTGTACCAAAAGCCGTAATATGTGTTATTCTGGCTGTGGGATGGTGCATATAAAAGATCCCTTGGAAAAATGTAATGAGTTTTCTCTCTAAGACTGTATGTCAGAATTACCAAATGTTTGACATCCAATAAACGATGATTAGTTAAACAAAATTCTGAACGACTCAAAGAAGTAACGCAATCACAATCTATTTCTGAGGATGTTTTGACAGGGTTGTAATTACTCCAAGAATCGGTGACTGTCGTGAGCTTTATCCATAGAAGATGACGACTCCAGTCTTCGGAACTACAGATTACAGATTACATGTATGTCAACTTCACCCGCTGGGGGGATTGGCACTCCCGAAACATGCTCGACAAATCTAAACCTGATCAAGACAGTTTAATAGACATCCTATGTGCCAATAAGTAAAAAGTCAAATATTTGTTTAACGACACCACTAGAGCAAATTGATTAATTAATCATCCACTATTGGTAATGATGACGCGTCTGTCTTCAGAGAAAATCCCATAGGGATGCTTTATATGCAGTTTCCGACTGACAGGACAGCACATACCACGGACTTATATGTCCGTCTTAGTGAAGTGGTTAGGACAGAGAAATTGCACAAGACAGAGATCAGTGGATAGTAAAGATACCAGTAGACAGATGTGATACAATGCATCCCAACATCACTGTAAAGTTAGTTCTTCTAGTATTCTTCAAGATATGCTGCCATGGACAATTTGGGATTTTTCGCCTATTAACCCAAACTGGTACACCCTCCACATCAGGAAATTCGATAGACGTGAACAGAGTAACTCTAAAAAAAAACGTGAGGAAGAATGATGTTGATAGCACGAACTAATGTTGGAGGATGTCTGCTGAAACCTCTCTCACTTGAAGACCAGACTGATACAGATAATACACGACGTCTGTCTTTCAATAGTCAGGCGCGGATCCAAGAGGAGGGTATTGTATGTGTGTATGCACTCTACTAGAATCCAAAGTTGTCCCAAAAAGTTTAAATTTGTTTTGTTAAGGTTTGATTAATCATCGGCTATTGGATCTCAAACATTTGGTCATTTTGACATATAGTCTTAGAGAGGAAGCCCGCTACATTGTGTTCTATTAGTAGAAAGTAGATCATTGATATGCACCATCTCAGATATTAGCACATACCACGGGTTTTGGTATAGCAGTCGTGGTTCACTGAATGGAACGAGAAATAGCCCAATCGATCCCAGACCGACTGCGAGCCAAACGTCCCGCCGCCACACCACACCCCCCCCCACCCCAGTGTTTAGCAAATGAATACATTTGTCAATTTATTGGTTTCTAGTTGGAAACATGTGATATCTTGCTTAGCTTGATATTTCGATGGACGATTACCATAAATATATTACATGCTAATGACTTTTGAATACCGTAGGGTTCTTTTTAAAAGTGGCATCCGCTCCGAATTCTGCAAGTTGTCTTCTTCTTCTTTTTTTTTGTAAACGCTGCATCCCCCTCTCCCTAGAAACATATTACTAATACTACAGCAGTGCACATCTGAACGAAACATTCCTCGAGGCTGCCGTTGTAACATATTGCCGACTATTAACAGAGCCTTTACAACTAATACAAATACTAATAATACACAATGAAAATACATTTTCTTGTTAAGAACATCTAGTCCAATTGTTAGTAGAGCGCTCGCCCGATATTTGCTTGCGTCATAGACATTACCAACATACGAAGGACTTTTGCTAAGGCGTAAAGGTTCATTGTTGTACCCTTTTGCAAAAACTGGAAGTCTCAATACACTCAACACACTGATATATACAGACATTTATTTTACACCTACTCGGACGTGGATCCAGACACGGACCACGGATCAGGTACGGATGGGTGTTCTGCCTAGGGCGCATATTCCATTTGTCCCTATTCCGTATGCGTAATTCGCAATCCGTATCCGTAATTCATAATGAATAGAGATCGAATACGCAAATAAATACACACATTTGTACGGCGACCTGTGTTCTGTCCCAACCTGTGCTCCACAACTGATATATCAAAGATCGCGGTACGTGCTGTCCTGTATGTGTGTATGTGTGTGTGTGTGTGTGTGTGTGTGTGTGTGTAAGAAAGTGGATACAAAATATCCCTTTTTGCTAATAAAAAAATGTAGCCGGTTTTCTTTTAAACTATATGTCATAATTATCAAATATTTGACATCCAACAGCCGATGATGAATAAATCAGTGTTTTTTGTGATGTTGTTAATAAAACAAACTTTATCTTCAACTCACGATATTTGCATAAATAAGTTATGGTTACGGATTACGCAGACAGACACACATACCGATAGACAGACAGACAAATCGTTTATCAGGCTCACCTCAGTTAAAACATAAAACATCACTAAACACAATAACATCTAAAATAGCACAGCGGGTTACGTAAACGCATATGCACACGGATCGCCGACCAACTGAATTAGCCCTTATTTAATGTGGAGAGCGTCGTCGTCTATAATTCAACGCCTAAACGGACTGTCACGAACTAATCTACCAATCACAGATGATCCGGGCTGATTGAAATTCGATCTAACTGTCCACTTGGACCTAGGGGTCGTCGAAGGTAGATCTTGAGTTGAGCAGACGACATATCGTGTCTCGAGAGAAAACCTTTCTAATTTGACCAGTTGTCAGTTTCAGCCATTATTCCCCGACTTGTCTGTCAAATACTGTGATAGCCTATATTCTGCCATACAAAAAATATCTAGAAGCAAATCGTTAAAAGCAGCATACCTATCACAAGCGAGTTTCTTCTCCAATTCTCTCACAGTTAACATAATTAATCATGAAATGATAAGGTATGTATCTCAGTGATAAAGCGCTTGCCGGGGTATGATGGGTCGCAAGGTCATTGCCCTTTATGAACTAGTTCACCTTTTTGTTCACGTTACAATCTGTAATACACGACTGATACATCAAAGTCCATGGTATGTACTCTCTTGTCTTTAAGAAAGATTGTTTTTGCTGCTTTATCTGTAGGAGTAACCTATTTGAAATCAGTGATATCTAGCGGTGTCATTTTTTTTTTAGCTGAAACTGTAGGCTCACAGACGTTTCATTAAACAGCAATTATTTTCTCTTCCGCTCACAAATCTGAAGATTAAGCATTGCCTCCCTTCAGTCCCTCTCGCAGCCGTCACTGGCACCTTCTGACGCCTACGTTTCATTACAGAAAAATGTTAGGAAGAAGTGTAATTAATTCATACGTATTTTCGCTCTGGTTCTAGAACCGTTATCTCAACATTCTCTGTCCACCATGGGTTAATCATATGCGCTCTTATCCCCAAACCAGATTGAGATGTGTGACTTATCAGTATCCTTGTCTATCCACTTGATTCCACGATTATTGATTGGACGTGTTCGAGTCTACGATCAATAGTCATCAGAAGCACTATTGGAGCACAGTGGAAACTGTCTCAGACTTTTCGGCTATCTTCGCTCGTACCGGGATGATTTCATAATGTCATGGCCACTTTACTAATTGATGTAGTTAGTTATAATGCGGGGGTAATGTACGCGTTAATTTGCTTTTAGAAAATAAACCATTGAAATACATAAGCGTCCGAAGATATCAGCAACTGACGAATGGATGGACTGTTACTAATTCGTCCTTCAAATGAGGAGGGGGTGAATACTCTGAACATGTCAGCTCCATTTGGGTTAACGACACCACAAGAGCAGATTGACTTATCGGCTTTTGGATGTCAAACATTTGACATATAGTAGCAAGGGATTTGTTTATATGCATCCCATGGACACGATAGCACATACCATAGCCTTTGATATACCAGTGAGGCCACCGACAGGGATCGATCCTAGACCGTCCGCGCATCAAGCGAACGCTTTATCACTGCGCTACGTCCCGCTCCGTCAACTTCAGAGCTGGAGAGTGCCCCCTCACGTTTCGTCTCAGTTTTTGGATGAATGAAGATGAAAAAAATAAAACTGTATGTGGAACCTAAAGTTGAACTTAAAATAAAATGTACCATGCTATGTTGTTTATTGTCTTTGTGGATGTTCCACTATAAACTACTATAAACACACACGTGATATTTGGGCAAACTATGCTAACCTGAGACCTTTTTACCATGTAGACCGGCCTCGGTGGCATGATGATTAGGCCATCGGTCTACAGGCTGGTAGGTACTGGGTTCGGATCCCAGTCGAGGCATGGAATTTTCATCCAGATACCGACTCCAAACCTTCAGTGAGTGCTCCTGGTTCAACAAAGGCCATGATTTGTGCTATCCTGCCTGTGGGAAGTGCAAATAAGTGATCCCTTGCTAATCGGAAAGAGTAACCCATGAAGTGGCGACAACGGGTTTTCTCTCAAAATATGTGTGCTCCTTAACAATATGTCTGACGCCATATAACCATAAATAAAAGTTGTTGAGTGCGTCGTTAAATAAAACATTTCTTTCTTTCTTTCTTTCTTTCTTTCTTTTTTACCATGTATTTCCATCATTATACCCGAGATATACTCGTAAGTTGTAAAAATGCATAGTGGTTATTTTGCAACCCTATATAGCTGTTTGGAAATAATGCTAATATTAATAAATGTTGTTATTAAGATTCGGGCAACAACCAGCCTGCACCCCCCCCCCCACCACCACCACCCCCATCCACTTAAAAAAATGGGAGCCCGTACACTTATGATCATAAGTGTAGAACTGTTCGAGTACAACCCGCTGGCTTGTGTCCTTTAACTTGTATACAGTTATAACGTTTTCACAGATCACATGTTTACAAGGTCATCTATCTCACACTCGGAGAACAGTCGAGAGATGTGGACATTAAAATACACAATGCGTGTAATAACCCTGATCCACTTTTTCATAGTGTTAATAACTGAAACGTGACTTATTTTTCAATAACTATAACACGTGGCCAGGTTTAAATTATTCACGTCAGAACCGTAAGCCGCCCGGGAAGTACCCAAACAGTGACCAAACTTGTCAAACTTCACACGTGTTCAGTGTTAAATGGATATCGGTTAGAGAGGAATATGTAATAGTTACAAATCACATTATACATGTAGCAGCCAGAAAAAAACCCCATAAAAAGAAAGAAATGTTTTATTTAACGACGCCCTCAACACATTTTATTTACGGTTATATGGCGTCAGACATATGATTATGGACCACACAGATATTGAGAGGAAACCCGCTGTCGCCACTTCATGGGCTACTCTTTCCGATTGGCAGCAAGGGATATTTTATTTGCGCTTCCCACAGGCAGGATAGCACAAACCATGGCCTTTGTTGAACCAATTATGGATCACTGGTCGGTGCAAGTGGTTTACACCTACCCATTGAGCTTTGCGTAGCACTCACTCAGGGTTTGGAGTCGGTATCTGGATTAAAAAGCCCATGCCTCGACTGGGATCCGAACCCAGTGGCTTACGACGCCACCGAGACCGGTACCCCCCTCCCATAAAATCGAAAAGCAAGAGAAAGGAGGAGAACAAAAAAAGAAGATGAAGGAGAAGAAAAACTCAACCCACTAGTCCGAACCTTTCAAATGCATCCCATAAATTTGATAATGTTCTAGACCGTCAGCAAATTCGCTGTTTTGCCATTCATTGCTTTCACATGCTGTGTGTTTTGTCTGTTAGAGGACTGCCATTCCTAAGGTCGGCGCCTTCTTCATGATCCGCACACAGGACTATGGCAGCCTATGGGGGAAAAACAACATTTAAAAAATTAAAATATAATTCACAGCAAAGACAAAAGAAGAAAAAAGTGCCGTGGAGAAGAATTACAAACTTCACGGCAGTCTCACGGCATTGCCGATTACCGTGGGCAATTGCAGGTGTAGTGTAAGAGTGACTTCCAAGACTGGTTTGACAAACTTAAACATGCACACGTCAGACCACCGTTGATATATTATAACGGTTGGCCAAATCACTGTTAAGTATCTTAACACGTTTCTAGATTCATCGAGAGGTCAGTTCATGTATACATTATGCTAATCTGGCTGAAATGTTATTTACTAACTTACCAGTCCATCATATACACAGAAAGAAGTTTTACATATTTGTGACAATGTGTATGTGGTTAGGTTTACCCCCGTCGATAAGTCTTGAGCGAATTCCGTGGGTAATTAATTTAGTTAATGACCGCTTTTTCATGATATTGGCAACAGTAGTTGGCATCGATCCAAATAACCTTGATCGATTTAAAATCAATTTCTTAAACCGAACCCATTTTGTAATGAATTTTAACAACTTATATAGTGACTATAAACTACAGCATTTTGTTTTAGGAAAGTAGAGAAATATTTTTCTGGGGCTAGTTATTAAGATACTAGTTAGCATAAGCAGTAGTTAAAGGGACATACCCTAGTTTTGAAACACTAAGACATAGTTTTGACTATTAGAGGCGTTTTTTGATAACTGAAATCATACTTTACTTAAATTTTATTGTTTAAAGTATCCATTTCCGTACATTCGAAGTGTTTTTGGTCATCCTGATGTTTTTTAATATCACAAAATGCATTTCTTATATTTTTAAAAAGGCACGTGCCTCTGAGAAGTAACAGTTATGTAGTCGAGTTTTATTCTATTTTAGAGGGTATTTCACCATTTCAAAGTCAAAGACTCATGTTTCACTCAATTGTAACTTTATAAAAATGTGTTACAGGTTTGTAAATTAAAGTAAATTTTCATGAACTGAAACTAGGGTATGTCCCTTTAACAGAACATGTCAAAAACATGAATACAAACAGAACAAATAATAACTGAAACAGTACAGTTAAAACTTGATTTAGCATAACCAAAGTTATCCATGCATAATCAGGAAGCGGGATGTACCTCAAACGGTAGCGTGTCCGCCTGTGAAGCGGTCGGTCATCGGATCGATCCTTCTCAGTAGACCCATTTGCAGTTTGGCTATTTTCCTTTCCAACCAGTGGTCCACAACTGGTTCATCAAAGGCCGTGGTTTGTGCTGTCCTGTCTGTGGGAAGGTGCATATAAAATACCCCTTTCTGCTTATCGAAAAAAGTAGCCTATGTGGCGGAAGCAGGTTTCCTCTAAAGAAATATGTCAGAACGACTATATGTTTGACGTCCAATAGCCAATGATAAGATATCGCGATGATAAGATAAAAATCAATGTTCCCTAGAGGCGTCGTTAAATAAAACAAACTTTAGTTTTTTTACCATGCATACTCAAATAAATAAAAAAACAATAAAAAGAAAACTTTTGGACTAAAACAGGGTTAAGTTGATATGTCAAAATTCCAATAATGGAGGTTCCCGCCAAATATGTTTATTAATTTTTGCTTTGAAACATAAACTTTATACCTTCAGCTATATGTCTATAAAAAATACAACCAAATAATTCCATTTACTAGCGTGACACACGCATTAACTAGTGACGTCACGGTTTTATGCGTACATATTTATTTAATACACTAACACAAACGGAGCAAAATCTGACAAAAGAAAAAACTACCCATACTATATTTAGCCAAAAATATTCAGAAAACCCGTTTTGTCGTCCAGTGCAAGTTTAAAAAGAAATTAGTATTTTAGAGTTAATTATGATTAATTTGTAGTTATTAATTACAAATAAATGTGAAAATAACAAAATATTATAGTGTCATCTTTGAAATAGGACCTTTAACTAATTTATGCTTCGACCAACTGGGCCTTGGTATCTAACACGAGCAAAAAAGGTAGCCTGCTGCTGTCACATATGTTACTCCTAGCGAAAAACAGGACACTACATACCACGACCTATGATTTACCAATTGTAGAGCATTGGTTAGGACAGAAAAAAAACCCATCCTACTAGTGCACTGAGGGCACCGTGACCCCACGATCTAACTAGGCCTCAGACGAGCGCCCTACTACTTACTGAGCTACATCCTGCTTCCATTAAAATTTTAAATCAAAATGTTTTTTAAAAATAAAAATAAATGTTGATTTTGCATATTTGTAAGATGAAAAAGCCCCAGAGAAAGAACAAAAAACCGGACTGCAAACAGAGCATATCATAGCGAATCGACACGAGAATCAGAGCGTGAAGTACATGCATATTATATGGTCGGTACCTCGTGTCACCATCGTCATATCATATACTAGTATACTCAACTAAATTAATTATGGGCAAATAAAAAATGTCAGGATCTTTCTTTATAAGGATATATGGCACAAAAACGTTTGTTTTTCGATTTACAAAGCATTCACACATTTGCAACACTGGTCTAAAACTTTACTCATTCAACATTTACTAATCGTCTGCGATACAATTTTGTTAACATAATATAACACCAACAAAAAGTTAAAACTTATTGACACTTAATTCATTTTGTTGAGTATAGTTTCTGTAACTTCCCTCAAGCTTATGTACATAACAACTAGCCAGATAGGTTAGGTTAAAAGCAGTCGCTGTTGGCCCTTGGGGGAAATCAACTGACCCATTGTTTAAATAAGGGTTTCCATAATCATAATCATTCGTCTCACGTGTCTGGAATACATGTACGTAACTAGATTTAGATATGGGCCCGTTATTATATATATATAAAACTTTTAAAGTCTAGACTAGGCTTTAATACATTTTGGAAACGTTTAAAGCGTTATGACAACGCCATACAAAATGTATGTAGTTAAAGTGTGGAGACTGTTGATAACGTCTTCTGTCTTAATATAAACGTTTTATGAACACGGACTTTGGACTTCATTCATATGGGGCAGAATATACGAGGCCTGTCCTTCTTACACATTTAAAGGGACAATCCTGTGTTTACAACCATTGTAAAATGTTTCCGACCACTAGAGCCTTTTCGATGACATAACATAGAACATTTTAAATTTAAATAAAATGTTATTTAGAATATCAGTGTCTGTTTTTACAACGTGTTTGTTGTTGTCCTAATGCTTGTAGTAGCCCAAACCGGATTTTACCTCCCAATAATTTCGTACGTACGAAAAAAAATATATATCACGAATTAAAGTAAAAACCGAGTGCTACAAACATTAGCACACGACCGCAAGCACATTAAATACAGGCACTGGTATTCTAAACCATAAAATGTATTTAGTGTAAAAAGCTCTGTTATCGCAAACATTTTACAATGGCTGCAAATTGAGGACAGTCAATTTAAGG
>JAECMU010206263.1:0-13073 GCA_016106625.1 Dracogyra subfuscus
TTTTTTTTTTTTTTTTTTTTTTAGGTGATTCAATTTATAATTAATTATATATCGTTGGTGCCAAATATAGGTCACGTGTCATGTTTCCTTTAAGCTGCTATACCCTGTAAATAAAATAGCAATGCATATTACCCATAATAAAGAATTTTATATCTCTTTTTAAAAAAACCCAAAATGATTTAATATATATACAAGACAGATTTCCAGCTAGTAAAAACACATTATTCAAAATAATTTTTAAAAAATCAAATATAAAAGTTTCTCAGTTTAGTAGGATAAAACAGTTTTAAAAATATTTCTTCAAACTGAATTTTGCAATAGCATTTTGTACTGATTGCTACTGCAGATTTTGAGCGTTGCATGACTTTTATAATGTGAATATGTATGTTTTCCACTCACAGTATCAACAAAAGAAAATGAAGATACAGTGGAACTTGCCTGTACTGAATGATCTTGAGACCTTAGCATCTATCTGGTTTGGAGACCGATCCAGAACATCCAGGGTTATCCGGCATATTCAGGGTTTGCATTTTGGTCACCATTTTATAAACATTTCCCTTGTCAGAAAGACTCGGAAAGTTTATTCCAAAACAGTTTAGGTCAGGTCATAGGGCTTAACATGCACATTCATAGCAAGCTGTTGTAGCAGGGCTTCTAGATTATAGTTGCCCCACTCCCATGGCGAGTGATATTCACTGTTGGGCTAGTAAATGCAGGGCTTCTAGATTATAGTTGCCCCACTCCCATGGCTAGTGGTATTCAGTGTTGGGCTAGTAAATGCAGGGCTTCTAGATTATGGTTGCCCCACTCCCATGACTAGTGATATTCAGTGTTGGGCTAGTAAATACAGGGCTTCTAGATTATGGTTGCCCCATTCCCATGGCTAGTGATATTCAGTGTTGGGCTAGTAAATAACTATTGTAACTAGCCCAACGGCTACTGAAAACAATTCTACCTACTTATTTTGTAAATATGAATATCCTTCCCCTCTTCCCACCCCCAATATAATGATTTTTTAAGCTCTATCTCCCTCTTTAGAGGATTCATCACGAGTGTTTTTTAATATGGAAAATATCAACCGACACGAGGTTGATATTTTCCATATTAAAAACACGAGTGGCGAATTCTATTTATCCTATAGCACTTCTAAAATAACATTCTAATTACTTTTTTAGTAAATCACGGTACTAAAGTTGCCACCATCGATAATATGACGTCATCACGATTAGCGCAGATTAGTTTGACGTCACGCATTTTAAACAAATCTTTGAAAACGTTACGCTCAGGTACACGGGTCTTGTTGGCGTGTAAGCAAAGGACTCATTAACCACAACATATAACCTAGAGACCTTACAAATTTGCATAAGCCAATATCACACAGGTTAATACAATAAATATTAACTCGCTATATGACATGGATATTATGGTAAGTTATAGGATAAATTTGATTATTACTACATGTATTAGTAAAATTGTATTTATTTAAAGTAGGGCTAAAATCGCTGATCCCATGGCTAGTGATTTTTATAAAATTCTAGAAGCCCTGGTATGTGCTATCCTGTCTGTGGTATGGGTGCAGGTCTCAACCCATGCCAGCTTCTCAGTTCACAATAGGAAAGAGTTTGGGGTGGGTAAGAGGAGGGACCACCTGCACTGGCAAGTGCAAGAGAGTACCAGTAGTCCTACCAGGGTCAAGTGGGCAAAATAGCCCAGTGGTACAGTGCCCGCCTGATGCGTGGTCGGTCTAGGATCGATCCCCGTCAGCTAACCACAGGTTTTTCTCTCGACATAACTATATGTCCGACGCCAATATAACCATAATTATAATGTGTTGAGTGCGTTGTTAAACAAACCAAAAAAACTAAAAATCCTGCCAGGGTCAGTAGCCGGTTGGGGTATTCCAAAACAAGAACCTACCCTTTATATTGCACTAACAAACATATTGATAAGGGTTTAGAAAATTAACCCTAAAACAACATACATACATTTACATACATATTAAGAATAGAAAGTTGTCATGTGACATATCATTTTGTTACTTGGTCAATATTCAGGCAGTTTTAAATTATTATTTTTCAATTTGAATTTAAAATTGCAATACAGAATACTACACGGCTAAACAAAAGATTTGTGAGTAATAGATTTTGTTGTAATATAGCTGTGGTTTTAGAAAATATAGCCAACTTTAATTTAAGTTTTTTTAAAGTGTATTTTATAAAGACAAAATAATTAAATGACATATCCCTGAGTTATCTGTAATGCAATGAACAGATTAAAAAAAAAAAAACACGTTCAGCTGAGATCATCTATTTTATTCTTATTTTCAGACTGAATGGTGTATCTTCACTAGCTAACTCACGATGTTCAAAATTGAATCCTATATCACGCCTCTGTTGATGGGCTATGTCAACAAGTATGTTGAACTACGCCAAGAAGATTTCCAACTTAGTCTGTGGGGAGGCGATGCCGTCTTAAATAACCTTGACCTTCGGCTTCATGTCATCGAAAAGGCAATTCAGTTGCCCATAGTGTTTAAGAGCGGCCACATTCATGAACTACGAATCCACGTTCCGTGGACCAAGCTTGGATCTGAGCCTGTCGTGATCACAATAAACACGATTGAGTGTATTCTGAAGGTTAGAGACACCGCGTACGACGATGGGTCCAGTTCTGTATCTGGGGATTCTGGGAAGAAGATCGCGCAACAGATCAGAGCCAAAGTGAAGCCGAAACGGCCCGAAGAATACGACCTCCCTCCCGGCTATCTCCAGAGCTTGATGAACAGAGTGCTAAATAACGTGTCCGTGATTATCAACAACCTTATTTTGAAGTTTGTTGAAGACGACATTGTTCTATCGCTGAACGTGAAGTCGGCTGAATGCTACAGTGTCGATGTTGGGTGGAACCGTGCATTCGTCGATCTCGTCCCTCCAGAACTTGTCTTGAGAAAAGTCATCAACATCTGTGATCTAACCGTTTGCCTCGACAAGACAAACTCCAGCGGGAAGATTGAAAGCTATCAAGAACCGCTACTCTATCGTTGTTCGGTGTCTTGTCGGTTACACATGGCCTACGATGGCGTGAATGCCAAGACGCCAAAGGCTACGCGATTTAATCTCGCTTGTGATCAGTTGGAGCTGTCCTTGTCGGACTGTCAGTTGCCGATGTTTTTGAGACTTATCGAACTGTGTGTTGCATTGTATTATGGGACACGCCAGTTTCACGAGGATGAAGCCAAAGAGCCGGATAGGCAGGAAGTGGATAGAGTTAGTGCTGGTGACATCGGTGAGTTAAACTTTCTCACATCATGCAGTCATTATATAGTGTGTATTCTACCAAATCAAATCCCATAGACAACAATAGTAACATATGTGGCTAAAACTCCTATCTGCAGGGTGTCTACTACGAAATCGAATCCTATAGATAATAGTAACATATGTGACTAAAACTCCTACCTGCAGCGTATCAATTGACATAAATGCCACAGATATGAATACTACCACCCCTCACGCTTAAAGTGAATCAGAAAAAAATGGGGGTGAAGCTGCTCATTTCTGAGATAACGGTTAGCGTCTATGACTACCCTAGTTCTGCACAAAATTTGAGTACTTTTTTTACAAGTACCCCATACATGTTTCAAGCACAATGCTACTTGACTCAGTGGTACTAGATGAAATAAAATTGTATTTTGTTTTACCCAGATGAAACTCACATTTATCACCAATCACAGGACTTGTGGTGTTCAGTTATTTGGTTTAGTACAATCTATAGGGAATATCTAGTTAATGATCAGATATTAGCTTTATTCTGTGAAGGTAAGAATGGGACATTTTTCAGAGCAGTATAAAGCCAATATCCAACATTATTAACTAGTTATTCTCTTTATCCTGTAATTTGTCCGGTGGACTAGTAATGTTTTAAAAATTATTTCTATCACTGCACATAAAATATATTTTTGGTCTGTGTCCGAGAATATAGAAATTTATCTTGTCATCATATCTTGCCTATATATATAGAAATTTATCCTGCAATCAGTGTGTGTGTGTGTATATATATATATACATATATATATATATACTGATTGCAGGATAAATTTATTTATATTAAAAAGGGATGTCATTAATCAATAGCCAGCACCTGGTGATTTTTTATCACCTTTTTGTCTCACCTTAACGAAGGAAAAAGGCAAGATGGAGGTATTATTTCTTTTTTAACACCAGCAATAATGATGGCAGACATAACAACAACTTTTGGATTAAAATTTTGCATTTAGAATCATCTATTTCTCACAGTCTGACTTTATTTCTATCAGACCAAGCTGCCAGTGAAGATGAGGTTCGGGTGAAGATGAGGCCTCGTGGATGTGGGTGAATGATTGTGTTGTTATATTAAAATGACTTTATTTCCATCAGATTAGGCTGATGGTAAAGATGAGGAGGGTTAAGACGAGGGCTGGACCTCCTGGACATGGGTGAATTGTTGTTGTTACATTAAAATGAAATTATTTCCATCAGTTAGGCCGATGGTGAAGATGAGGAGGGTGAAAATGAGAGTTGGGCCTGCTGAGCATGGGTGAATGATTGTGTTGTTACATTAAAATGACTTTATTTTCATCAGACCAAGCTGAGAGTGAAGAAAAGGGTTGGCCTTCTTGGTGTGGTTGAATCGATCTGTTGATACATTAAAATGACTTTATTTCTATCAGATTAGCCTGATGGTGAAAATGAGGTTTGGGCATCCTGTGCGTTGGTGAATGATTGTGTTATTACATTAAAATGACTTTATTTTCATCAAATCAAGCTGAAGGTGAAGATGAGGGCTGGACCTTCTGGGTGTGGGTGAACTGGTCTGTTGTTGCATTAAAATTACTTTATTTCTATCAGACCAAGCTGACGGTGAGGATGACGAAGGTGAAGATGAAGAGGTTGAATATGAGGGTTGGGCCTCCTGGGCATGGGTGAATTGGTCTGTTGTTACATTAAAATTACTTCATTTCTAGCAAATCAGGCTGACGGTGAACATGATGATGGTTAAGATGAGGGTTAGATCTGGGCGTGGGTGAATGATTGTATTATTACATTAAAATGACTTTATTTCCATCAGATCAAGCTGAGGGTGAAGACGAGGATGAAGATGAGGGCTGGGCCTCCTGGGCGTGGTCGTACGTTCCACAGATTTTACCGTCCGAAGAAGACTTGGCTGGTGAGGATCGCCCCAGGACAAAGCCGCTGCCTCCTGTCGTATCAATTGGTTTCTACATCCACAAGGCATCCGTTATGTTCAAGGTGAGGTGGCTCAATCTATAGTCCGTCCCATAGGGAAAGTCTTTTTTCATTCTAGAGGGCGAGGCATAGCCCAGTGGTACAGCGCTTGCTTGATGTGCTATCAGTTTGGGATTGATCTCTGTCAGTGGATCCACTCGCCCCAGCCAGTGCACCACGACTGGTACATCAAAGGCTGTGGTATGTGCTATCCTGTCTATAGGATTGGTACATATAAAAGCTCCCTTGGTGCTAATCGAAAAGAGTAGCCCATGAAATAGCGACAGCGGGTTTCCTCTCTCAATATTTTTGTGGTCCTTAACCATATATGTGACCCCATATAACCGTAAATAAAATGTGTTTGAGTACATCATTAAATAAAACTCTTTTTTTCTCTTTTTTTCATTCTATGGAATTTACTACAAGTTATTTATGTCTGAGCCGATTGATTTTTAAATTGCACATTGTCTTTTTTTTTGTTATTTCCCAAACACCCTTTTCCTTTCTTCTTACGTCAAACCAAAATGAAATTATTTAAAACAAAAGGTTTGTAGAAAAATGTATCGGACTATAGCTGTTTGGTAGGTACTGGGTTCTCCTTCTGGTCCCCACCGGACTCTGTGGTGTCGTGGTTAGGCCATCGGTCTACAGGTTGGTAGGTACTGGGTTCAGATCCCAGTCGAGCCATGGGATTTTTAATCCAGATACCGACTCCTAACCCTGAGTGAGTGCTCCACAATGCTTAATGGGTAGGTGTAAACCACTTGCACCAACCAGTGATCTATAACCGGTTCAACAAAGGCCATGATTTGTGCTATCCTGCCTGTGGGAAGCGCAAATAAAAGATCCCTTGCTGCTAATAGAAAAAGAGTAGCCCATGAAGTGACGACAGCGGGTTTCCTCTCAATATCTGTGTGGTCCTTAACCATATGTCTGATGCCATATAACCGTAAATAAAATGTGTTGAGTGCTTCGTTAAATAAAACATTTTCTTCTTTCTTTCCTGGTCCCCACTCCTAACCATTGTGCGTTTTAGATCACTCAATGGTGTCATTAAACAAGACAATAGCCAATGATAAATTAATCAATGTGCTCTAGTGGTGTCATTAAACAAAACAAACATTCTTTGTTTATTATAGTCTGTTTTGTTTTTATTTCTCACAGAAAACCTGGTGAAACCAAAGTTTGACAAATCCACTAGCTCTCTTGGTCTGAGCTAGTAAAAATCATCACCCTCATTACTACTATACTTTAAAGCAACATACCCTAGTTTTTAAACACTAAGGCATATTTTTCACTGTTACTGTTAGAACCATTTTTGATAACTGCAGTCATACTTTACTTAGATTTTATTGTTTAGATTATCCATTTCCATACATTCAAAGTTTTTTAGTCATTCTGATGTTTTTAATATCACAAAATGTATTTCTCATATTTTTTAAAAACGCAAGTGCATCTTAGAAGTAACAGTTTTGGAATCGAGTTTTAGTCTATGTGTTACAGGTTTGTCAGGGCTTCTAAACATTTTTTTAAATCCACTAGCCATAGGATCGGTGATTTTACAAATTTACTAGCCACAATTAGAAATTCACTAGCCCTACTTTACTTTAAGTTAATACAATTTTAAAAATTAATTGTAATAATTGGGTAGGTCAACTGAAGAGGGAGATAGAGCTTTAAAACACTTAACATTGGGTGGTTGTAGCGGCAGGATATTCATATTTACAAAATAGACTTAACTACAGCATTTGACAAAAAAAAAATAAAAAAAAAATCACTAGCCGTTGGGCATGGCAATAATAGTTATTCACTAGCCCAACATTAAATATCACTAGCCATGGGAGTGGAGCTATCATAATCTAGAAGCTCTGCTAGCCGTTGGGCATGTTAATAGTAGTTATTTACTAGTCTCAACATTGAATGTCACTAGCCATGGGAATGGGGCTACCATAATCTAGAAGCCCTGTTTGTAGATTAGCTAAACTTAGTGTTAATTTTCATAGGATAAAACTAGGTTATGTCCCTTTAATAGCCAAGGTTTTTTTTGTGTGAGGACTAGTGAGTTTCTCAAACATTTGTCAAAAACTGGTTAAACATATATTCCTTTTCTTTTTTACGTTTTAGCTCACAGAGAAGATGAAACCTGCTCAGCTTGCCTCCCAGCGAGTGGCCTTCCAGCCATTCCTGTTCCTCGAGTCCGAGGGTCTGACGGCAGAAATACTTGTTCATGGACTCGGCTTCTTTGATGCTCAGTGTGGGATTACCATCCTGCGCATCCTGACAGCGGGAAACTGTATATGTGGCATTGCCGACATGACAGATCCACGGGTAATTGTGTTATATAATATAGAGAGAGAGAGAGCGAGCGAGAGAGAGCGGGGCTAATAAACAAATCACCAGTTATTATATCTCTATATTTCATGGCTTTCATGGCTGTGTATATTTATATATTTCTAAGTATATTTCATTGCCATGTATTTTATAAATTTCTATATTTCATGGCTATGTATATTATAAATCTCTATATTTAATGGCTACATTGTATTTATCTAATAAATCTTTATATTTAATGGTTATGTACATATTTTCAATCTGCATATTTCATGACCGGGCCTATTTATATATTTCATGGCATATTATCAGTCTATATTTAATGGCTATGTTTATTATAAATCTCTTATTTCATGACTAGGTATATTATAAATCTCTATATTTAATGGCTATGTATATTATAAATCTCTTATTTCATGACTAGGTATATTATAAATCTATATTTAATGGCTATGTATATATTTTTAAACTATATATTTCATGGTATATTATCAATCTCTATATTTAATGGCTATGTATATTATAAATCTCTTATTTCATGACTAGGTATATTATAAATCTCTATATTTAATGGCTGTGTTTTGTATGTGTTTACTGTAGAGTCAAGTCCTGCTGCAGGCCGGGGAACCTCTTGAGAACAAGACACAGATGAACTTCCTGTCTCAGTCCCTGTTTGACCCTAATTCCCCAGAAAACCTCGGTGATGTGAAGGAATTTCCACTTGATGAAGAGCGCCACCTGGCGACTTACACAGAACAGTATGGCCTCCAGCGTTATGGTGCCTTTTGGATGGACTACAACTACGTAATGCAGATCCCAGAGAAAACACACTGTATGTTAAAATAGGTTCTGAAGAAAATATTTTTATTTAATGACACTCAACACATTTTAATTTACGGTTATATGGTGTCAGACATATGGCCAAGGACTACACAGATATTGAGAGAGAAAACCTGCTGTCGCCACTTCATGGGCTACTCTTTTTCGATTAGCAGCAAGGAATCTTTTATATGCATCATCCCATAGACAGGATAACACATATCACAGCCTTTGATATACCAGTCGTGGTGCACTGGCTGGAGAGAGAAATAAAAAATGGGTTCTAAGGCTTAAAGTTAATGTAAAGTTTGTCTTGTTTAATAACACACTAGAACACATTCAGGCGTCTGAGAATTGTACATTAATTTTCATAAACTATTTATGGATTATGCCAAAACAAATTCAAGGAACCCATTTTTAGTTTTTACGTATCCCACCATGACCATGTAAATGACGTCATGAATTCAATGCGCATATGAAAACTTGGTTACGCAAACAATAGTAATGCGATCGACGCACAAATGAAGCTATTGCTCTTGCAATATTCACAGGTGTGTCATTGACATATTAAGCATTGGATGTGGGCAGCATAGCCCAGTGGTACAGTGCCCGCCTGATGCACGGTCGGTCTAGGATCGATCCCCGTCAGCTAACCACTGTTTTTTTTCTCTCGACATAACCATACGTCCGACGCCAATATAACCATAATTATAATGTGTTGAATGCGTCGTTAAACAAACAAAAAAACAAATATTAAGCATTGGATGTCAAACATTTGATATTTTTTACATCTAATCAGACAGGATTACACATACCATGGGTTTTAATATACCAGTGTGTGCACTGGCTGGAACAAGGTTGGAACAAGGTTGTGCTATGGCTACCCTACATTGACCAATAATTAAAAGACTGGAATATTGTGTGGGTTGGATGTATAATTGGTTGAATATTAATAAATGACTTATTTTGTCAATTTTATGTACCACAGTGTATTAAATAGATTGTAAATAAAACTTTGAAAAGGTAAGGGCAAGTAACTCTTTTGTTTTGTTTTGTCAGCATGATTATTTTCATCTGTTACAGCCAGGAGTAAATTTATAATTCTTATGTTTGAATTTTTATCTGTTACAACTGGGAGTAAATCTATAATTCTTATATTTGAACTTTTTATCTGTTACAGCCGGGAGTAAATCTATCTTTCTTATGTTTGGACTTTTATCTGTTACAGCTGGGAGTAAATCTATAATTTTTATGTTTGAATTTTTATCTGTTACAGCCGGGAGTAAATCTATCATTCTTATGTTTGAATTTTCATCTGTTACAGCCGGGAGTAAATCTATCTTTCTTATGTCTGAACTTTTTATCTGTTACAGCCAAGAGTAAATCTATAATTCTTATGTTTGAATTTTTATCTGTTACAGCCGGGAGTAAATCTATAATTCTTATGTTTGAATTTTTATCTGTTACAGCCGGGAGTAAATCTATAATTCTTATGTTTGAACTTTTGTCTGTTACAGCCGGGAGTAAATCTATAATTGTTTGAATTTTTATCTGTTACAGCCGGGAGTAAATCTATAATTCTTATGTTAGAATTTTTATCTGTTACAACCGGGAGTAAATCAATAATTCTTATGTTTGAACTTTTTATCTGTTACAGCCAAGAGTAAATCTATCATACTTATGTTTGAATTTTTCGTCTGTTGCAGCCGGGAGTAAATCTATCATACTTATATTTGAATTTTTCGTCTGTTGCAGCCGGGAGCAAATCTTCCACCACCGGTGACCATTCGGAGATGATGTTCTTTCGTGAAAATGCCACAATCCGATTCCTTATTGGCCAGTGTCGCTTGAATGTCACGTCAGCCTTTGTCCATCGTGTTCAGAAAGTCCTTCATTGTGCCTGGGACCACCAGTACCAACCATATGGCAGCTTCAAAACATGTAATAATATACTCTATAGATAGCTACAATCATAGTACTTATTTACACAGCCCTCGAAATTCGCGGCGGCAATCGGCAATGCCGTCGCAAAAGCTATTGCAAACTTGATTTGCGACAGCATTTCATTGCTGGTGAAAAGTCTGTAGGCATTTCTTTCTGTACTCTGTCCAATTACAGATCCCAGAGAGAAGCATACATTTATTATCAGTGGATTATATCTGAATAATTTTGACGGCATTAATATTTTCTATAAAATTGCCGTCGTAGTGCTGGTGCAAAATTGATTTGCCGTAGCAATCTTGTCCAAATTTCAAGGGCTGTTTACAGGAAAATGTTCTATAGTCCTTTCCACAATGAATGCTGTTTTCTTACTATGGTATTTACTACAAGTAATTTATTTACGAGCTGATTGTTGCATACACAGATAGTGGGTTTTTTGTTATTTTCAAAACACTTTTACTTTTCTTCTTATGCAGTGTTCTCACTGCTCCAATTAAGTGGGGCAGCCTGCCCCCGCTTTTGCCTTTTGCCACCCTCCTTTCATGTTCTCCGCCCTCCATTATTTTTCTGCACCCCTCTTTATTTTCCAGCACCCTACTATATTTTACATCACCTATGTCCGCTATTTCCAAATGCACAAGTCTTTGCCACATCTTCAATTAAAAGACGAGTCTGCTTGTATTTTGTATAAACGTTTTTACACTTTCTTGTAGGCAAAATAAGGGGGATATCTTTCCACAAAGTCTACCAACACACAACAATATGGTAACCAAGCTCCCCCCTAGCTCTCACTCAGACAATAAAAAAAATTGACACTCGTTTCGTAAAATCGGTACGACACACAAGCTTGTATACTAATCTCTATGAATGATATTTTTAGTCCCGGACGAGACTGAGAGATCTCAACTGAGTGAGGAGGAGATACAGAGTCTGGAGGAATTTATCCCCACACACATGTATCAGGTGACCCTGATCGAGCCAATCATAACCATCCACGCGGCCGAGCATGCTCAGTGCGACATAAAGAAGAAAAACTACAAATCATCAAAAAAGAAAAGTGTAAATAAGAAAACGTTTTTTCACTTGCTAAAAAACCTAATCATATTGATGTGCTTACCTTTGTTTGTTGCCGATCTTTATTTTTGTTCTGGGTTATTGTTAAGACATTCATTCATTCATTCATTCATTCATTCCTATGAAAAGTTAAAAGTTTGTTTAACAACACCGGTGGGCTATTTCTCATTCCAGCCAGTGCTCCACAACTGGTGTAATAAAAACTGTGGTATGTATTATCCTGTTTGTGGGATGGTGCATATAAAATATATTTTGCTGCTAATTAAAAAGAGTAGTCCCATGAAGTGGTGACAGCGCATTTCCTCTCTCAATATCTGTGTTGTCCGATGCCATATAACCGTAACATGATTCGCACAGACCTTGAAAAGTCCTTGAATTTCAGGGTAGTCCTTGAAAAGTCCTTAAATTTTGTAAATATTGAATTTGTGCTTAAAAAGTCCTTGAATTTTGTTACTAAGTGCTTGAATTTTACAAACACATCCTTAAATTTAAAAGTTAACATCCACTGACAATAAATATGACAAGTTTCTCGAAAATAAATTAAACAGAAAACACTTATTGTTAAATTTACGCTAAAAAATTTAACCTGTTACCAGATATTTTTCACTGGGGCATCAAATTATTACACACACTGGAAGTGACGAGATGTAACTGCGCATGTGTTGGCGTCTGTTGATACAGAAAAAGGAGTCACAAGTGTCTCTATAATTGCAAATAGGAAGCTAACCCAGTTTACACTGACTGGTTACGATCATGCACAACTGACAAACGCAAGGCAACATGTGTTTTGTGTGACAAAATTTTTGATATAACCAGCATGGGTGAAAGCGCTGTGAAATCCCATCTAAGGAGTGCAAAGCACCAACAAATGAGTGGCTTATGGCGAAACAAAGGGACTTACAATTACTTCATTTTTTGTCACATTTAATTGATTACGGTAGAGATATACTTGAAAAATAGTCCTTGAAAACAAGAACAAAAGTGCTTGAAAAGTCCTTGAACTAAAACATTTTCTTCCTTCACCTGAGGCTAGTTCAAGGAAATGAAGGAAATGTTTTATTTAATGATGCACTCAACACATTTTATTTACGGATATATGATATTGGGCTAGTTCGAGATTCATTTTTAACTCCCTTTAACAGATAAATATATATGGTATCAGAATAATATTTTAATTGGTATTCCCATCAGTAGACCTATTGTGCTTTTTCTCTTTCCAAACAGTGCGCCTGACTGTTGTATCAATGGCTGTGACATGTGTTACGCTGTCTGATGTGGCATATAAAAGATCCCTTGCTGCTAATGGAAAATTGTGTTATAAAATACGCTGTCAGAATTACAAAATATTAGCCGATTAGTAATAAATCTAGTGATGTCGTTAAACAAAACAAACTTTTAATTTAAATTCCTCTCCATAATCTAAGTTATGAGAGCGATTACTCACTGCCCTCAATTTTTTTTTTTTATGGCAAGGTCTCAAACTAATATAATATATGCCTGCTTAATATTGAGCTGAAATTTTGTGTATAGCTTTTTCACGTACTGTTACAAATCAAGTTTGACTTTCATGGCAATTTATCAATTTCAGGGCTTCTGGAATTTTATAAAAATTCACTAGCCATGGGATCAGTGATTTTAAAAATGTAC